>PVIY010040722.1:0-22151 GCA_004026745.1 Myrmecophaga tridactyla | reverse complement strand
CTATGGAACTATTAAACCTTACCATCAGGAAATCCCTTGAAACTGTGTCAAACTTTAGGGACACCCAAATCAACAGGCCATGCCCTCGATCATGAGGCTTACTCTTGTGAAGCTTATGTAGGTAGCGGAGAAGCTGAACCTATAGGAATGCCTAAGAGTTACTTCTGGAAGACCTCTGTTGTTGCTCAGATGTGGCTTCAGTCTCTCTAAGCCCAACTCTGCAACTGAAATCATTGCCCTCCCCCCTACATGGAACATGACATTCAGGGGTGAAAGTCTCCCTGGAGACGTGGGAGATGACTCCCAGGGATGAACCCAGACCTGGCACTGTGGGATCAACAATTCCATCCTGACCAAAAGGGGGAAAAAGTGTGATCAATAAAGTAACAGTGGCAGAGAGAGTTTAAATAGTGTCGAGAGGCTACTCTGGAGGTTGCTCTTACACAAGCTTCAGGTAGACCTTGCTCCCTATCATAACCTGCCAACCCCCAACCAGGACCATTTCAGCCAATCCTAAAGAACACCTAGGGCAATATATAAGATTCCACTAGGGTTCCAGGCACTAGAGTAACTTTCCAGAAACCTACAACCTCCAGATGGGTCCCTGGTCCAGGTAAGTCCTGAAACCTAGAGGGCCCAGCCTCTCCAGAACATCAGATAGTTCCATATCCCTACCGGCAGTTACTGACAGCCCCTTCCAACATGAAAAAGTTAGAATGGGCATAGACCAAACAACCCCAATGACAGGTATGGAAAGATCAAAGGTGATGGTGGAATTATACATAGAAGATAGGCTTAACCAATGAATATGAATGCTGAATCACTAAATTGATAGTTCTTCTAGTTTCCAGTATTTTAGAGTAGCTAGAAGTAAAAACCTAAAATTCTGAAATTGTAACCCATGTCAAAGTCTGAAATATGTTCTACAAGTATTTGTGGTGCTGTGCTTTGAAGTTTATAGCTTTTTTTTTTTTGTATATACGTTATTGTTCACAAAAAAAGAAGGGAAAAAAAGTTGATTGCAATGATAAAAAAGTATTTAAGCCCTCTAGCTTCCTATATGCTGGAGCAGCTAGAAGGCAAAATATGAGAGGATCATATGGTAGCCCATGACAAACTCCGGGATCTGTCCTGTAATAACTTTTTGAAGAATGCTTTGAAAACTATTGCTTTTTTATTTCTTTGCTTTTTATATATGTTATACTATACAATAAAAAAAGTTAAAAAAAAATTCTACTTGTGAAGGGCAAAATGTGCCCTGCTTTTGAGCACTGGTGTGCTGGCTTTAACTTTCCAGGAAGGTACTTATAGGGGAAAAATAGCATAAAGAATTATGAAGGATTTGGATTGCTGGAGTTCATAAGTAGTTTAAATGGGTTAGGTCATCTAAATGTTATAACAGAAAATCTTAAAACATATCCATAGTCCAAATTAATGGAAAATTATATACTTTTCAATTAGGCATTCTTAACAAATGGATTTGTTTGCCTGTGTCCCAATGAAGCCAAAATCTTAGAAACTTAATTCAAGTTATATACTAACATGCAACAGATATTCTTCCATTACTTCCATTAAATCTTCTCTATAATATGGAAATATATTAAGCATGCATTGACACTTAACATATTAATAAATAATAGGCAGTCATGATTTAACATTATAATGAATATGTTATAATGTCATACAATGCTGAAATTGAAAATAAAGTAAAATATAAGGCATTGATGGTAAAATTGCCTTACACAAGGACCTACTGTGGACATAAAAATGAAAACAATCATAACAATTGCAATTCACCTCCATCCAATGCTAATAGTTTGCCAGAGACCATATCAAACTCTCTATGTTAAGGGCTTATTTAATTCTAACACCTCAGTGTCAGTACTCTTACAGACATCTCCATTTTATGGATAAAGAAGCAAAGGGATGGAGTGTTGATGTAGTTGGCATGAGGTTGTGTTAACTCCGGTAAGGCTCTGAATACAGCCAGAAGCCAGGCTCTTTCAGTTTAGCATTTGCTGATAAAATTTTTTTTTCAATGTGATAAAACTTAGGGGTTGTCATTTCAATGGCAGTGTAATTTCCCTTCCAGTTTATGAAACATAATTTCTTACTCATTCACCTACCAACACTTGAGTTGTTAGTTCTACTTTTCCTCCTTTTGGGTTATTTCCTAATATATGTCTTTAAAAATGACATTAGAAATTAAAATAGATATTACATTTTATGGCCCTTCGAACATTTTATCCAATGGCCCTTCATAAGAGTCTGACCCACAGACAATGTACTATTATAGAATTTTCATTACAAACTTAATGATAGAGTTTACTACCATTATTTTACATTTCTTCCTTAATTTCATTAGAGTAAAATAGATTTTAATTTTTGTTGCTGGGCATAATTAGCTGCTAGGGGAGAAACTGTCTCAAGCTAACTCAAAAATAGCAGCTTCATGTAGGACCACAGCTCTCCTGGAGACAAAAGGAAATCTGTAAACCAGGTCTCAGAAGAGGAGGACAGAGAGCTCCAGAACTCAAGTGTGAGAGGGGTGCCTCCACCACCACTCAACTTTGCTGCATGAATGCGCTTCTTGCATCCAACAGGAACCGGCTCTTTGAACATATTTCAGTAGCATGAACTCTACAGAGAACCTGACCTGTAGCTGACCCATTATACCAGTTTGAAAATATTATACCCCCAGAAAGTCATGTTTTAATCCTGACTCAATCTTGTGAAGGCAGCCATTTCTTTTAATTCTAATTCAGCACTGTAGGCAGAAAATTTGATTAAATAATCTCCTCGGAGATGAGGCATGTCCAATTGTGGGTGTGACCTTTGATTAGATGGAGATGTGATTCCACCTATTCCAGGTGGCCTTGATTAGTTTACTGGAATCCTTTAAAAAAGGAAACATTTTGGAAAGAGTCAGAAATGACAAGCAACAGAAATGACAGAGCCTCAGAGCTGACAGAGAGAGAGCCAACAGAAACTTCAGAAGAGAGCTGACATAGATGCTTACACTCGGAGGATAAAAACCACAGATATTCAGAGATACTTGGAGCCCAGCAGACATCACCATGAGACTTGAAGCAAGCCAGAACCTGGAGAGAGCCAAGGGAAGCCAAGAGATGAAAGCCAGCCCCGGAGAAGCAAAGTGAAGAACCCCCACAGGAACAGAGGCTGAAAGCAACGGAGCCCAGGAGCAAGGGACCAGCAGATGCCAGCCACGTGACTTTTCAGCTGAGGAGTTCCATACCCATTGGCCTTTCTTGAGTGAAAGTAACCTCTTTTTGGTGCCTTAATTTGGGTACTTTCACTTCCTTAGAACTGTAAACTTGCAACTCATCAACTTCCCTTTTAAAAAGCCATTCCATTTCTGGTATAACGCTTTCCGGCAGCTTACAAACTAAAACATACAACAAACCTTTGCTTCTTCCTTCCCCAGTCTGACCTCCTCCCCGGCCCAATCTGTTGCGAAGGCAGTGGGATGACTGCTTTGCACCTCCTCTCCTGGCCTTCTGGTCAACAGTCCTTGGTAGTTGAAGCATCTTCTCAGAAAAGGGAAGGCAACGTGAGCCAGAGGGGTGCTCTGAATACTAGTGACTCAGGAATCCCTAGGTGGTCTAGTACAGCACAGATTCTGATTCCAGAGGTCCGAGATGTGCCCTTCTAACAAGCTTCCAGGCACTCCTGTGCTGCTGGGACCACACTTGGAGCAGCTTCCTATAGCTGCTGGTTCTAGAAACTGGGCTGTCAGTTGGAATCACCTGGAGCACCTTAAAAATAAGTACTGAAAAATCAGCAAGTTGAGAACTGCAGTGGTTCTCAAAGAGGGCAACTTTTCTTCTCCTCCTCCGGGGGCTGTTTGGTAATGTCTGGAGACAGTTTTGGTTGCCACAACCAGAGGGGGAGGGGTGCTTTGGCATCTACCGGGTAGAGGCCAGGGATGCTGCTCCATGTCTCACAATGCACTGGACGGTCCCCAGAGCAGACAATGATCCGGCCTCACCTGTCATTCACACCAACATTGGGAAAACCCTTGAGTAGACTATTGCCCCAGATAATTTATCCTATATCTGATCTTTACTGTTACATTATAAAATTAACTTTGTAATGCTTCACTGATGGCTGATTGGTTAATGTATGTGACAATAAGTATTGAGTGCTGATCATAGCTTGGTTTAGGTGCTATTAGAGCAGTAACCAGATCTGGATTTGGTTCCATTTTCAGGGACAATATGTCAGCAGAAGTCTCCTCAAATTTAGGAAATTTGGAGGTGCTCCTTGATATTGTTCTTTTATCTAAACTGTGAATTCTGCAAGGCAAATTTTTGAGAACAGACAATTGCATTGTGCTGCTTTATATATAAAGTTCCTTAAGAAAGTCTTTTCTTTGTACAGTGTAGCTAAGTGTTTTATAAACGGTGCATTTTATGACCTACTTGAAAAGTAAAATCTCCTACATTGTCAGGGTGGAACTGGAGGGTGGCTCATACCATTGATTCATCAAAGTGATAAACTTAGCACTCCACAGAAAGATGCAGCTGATGCTACTTGGAAGGACTTTTCATGGATTTTATTCCATGCAGTAGCTTATCTTTTATTTTCTATATTTCTTTCACAGCTCTGCAAAAATTCTTCACAGAGGAAGAAAAAGAAACTATGCGGCTGGCATTTTTACTGAGGCACAGAAACCATGTATATATATAAAGCAAAGGAAAGGAAACCACCCAGAACTATAGAACAATATAAGCTCACACCAAAAGACTGCAAAAATAGTAATTATCAGGAACTGTCATTAACGTCATTGAAAAAATTTTTATAAAAGAGCCTTCAGTGTTGGTTTAAATTGTTTACTTATCTCTATATTTGAGTAAAAACAATGTGGATATACCAGTAATCATCAAGTTTTGATATATGTGTATGTATATGTTTGTGATGGTTGGGTTCTGGTGTCAACTTGGCCCAGTGATGATGCTCAGTTTTCTTGTCAGGCAAACCCTGGCCTGACCATTGCTGCAAGGATATTTCCTGGCTGGTTGATAAACAGAAGGCTGGTAAGTATTACATCATCAGTCAGTTGACTGCATCTGTGGTTGATTACCTCTGCGATCAACTAAGGTGTGTCTCCCGCAATGAGATAATCCAAACAGTTGAGAGGTTTTAAGAAAGAAGAGAGACTCTTTCTTTCACTGCTTCTTCAGCCAGCGAGCCTCTGCAGTAGAGTTCTTCCGGACCCCTCATCGGAACCGCCAGTTTCACAGCCTGCCCTGAGGATCTCTGACTCTGCCATTCCCAGGGCTGCATGAGACACCTTTATACATCTCCTATTTATAGACCTCTCCTGTTGGTTCTGTGTCTCTACAGAACCCTGCCTATGAGTTTATCTCTATTTCTAGCATTTTCTATCTCTATTGTCCATCTACCATCTATTATCTATCTATACAGTCATCTTTCTATCTCATCATCTGTGTATCTATTTTTCTATCATTTATCTTTACCTACTTGTGCCTATCTATTTATCTCTCTATATAATCATCTGTCTCTACTGTCACCTATCTATATCATCTATCTATATCTATAGTCTGTCTACCTACTGACTTATCTAATTTATCAATCTAAATACAAACATACATTGCAAAACACACTTGAGTATATAGTGTTCAGAACTAACTTTCATTACACAAATATGTCTCCCAAGTAGTTCAAGAGTAGAGGGAAACAGCTGACTTTTGCCCCTCTGTGATGGAGATTTGTGGGACACTAATATTTATTGGGTAGGTACTATGAAAAAGATTTTAAATTTAGTACACATTTAATCTTTACAGCATGTGTATTTGAATTAGTTCATATATGAAAAAGTTAGAAGTTAACTGATCTACCCAAGGACACACAGTAGGATTTGAACCCAAAGTCCAGGGTCTCATGAGGTACCATGCTGCCTTCTAGGACTAGGGCTATGCCTTGATCTTGTCCAGGGATGGCTGGCCAACCATGCTCTCATAGCAAAATGACTGGAAATTTTGAGCATTTCAGCCAAAATTTATGATTATGAAGACTGATTTGATAAGGAGGCAACAGATGGTAGGGACGAAAGAGGTAGCTGAGAGAATGGGATTAGTTAAACCACAGGGATGTGTGGTTAGTGAAGGGAGAGGTACATGGTTCCCAAATCCTGACCCACGTCCCAAGTTCCACCTCTGGATTTGCAATTCTGCTCAGCAAGAGACTTCATTCTGCCTGGCCCCAAGCTTCAGAATTGGAGTGTTTGTAAAGATGCTGAGCTCACTGTACTGTCCTGCAAGGTTTGGGAACGAGTCAGGGTTTCACCATGATTCTCCCTCCCCCTGTTTCCATGCTGAGATGCATCCCCAGCACTGAACAAGATGTGAAAATGTGTGCTGAAAGTATGAGGGGATTCACACACAGGACCAGATAAAGAATGTAGGCCTTGAGAAGCTACGTGATACAGGGGAAAGAGTTCCAGCACCAAGGGATGGAAGCTCTGCTTTAGTCCTGACCCTGCTTTTCAGTGGCTTTCTGATTTGGCCAAGCTCCAGGTGTGGCTGGGGGCATCCCCTGCCAGGCCCGCCTCATGGTCCTGAGAGTTCTTGGGGGTCTCCTGTGGGAGAAGGCCTCTGAAAATGGTCTGACCTCTGGAAATCTTTAATAATCAAAATAGTTCAATACCTGCTTTTCTGATGTTAATAATGCAAAGTTACTCAATCATGCCATTTGTGCACCTTTTGAGTGTCTGTGATTTCCAGTTTCATAGGGTATCTTTTTATAATATCAAATAATTATTATATTTTATTTCTGTTTAATTTAATAGTATGCGTTTACATGACATTAATAAATTGTGAGTGTGTGTTTTGGGGCATTCTGTATTTGGGTCACTTTTAGCAACGATGGAGCCTGGTAAATAAAATTGTTTGCTTCCCATATGCATTTCAAAAGTCTCTGAAGCCCTTTCTTTATGAGCAATTATAAGCTCATAAAGGTACCCTAATAAAACCTTGCAATCTTTGAATTCTCAAGCCCATGGACTTGGCTTTCCTCTGAAGCCTTCCTCTGAGGTAGTGCTATCTCTTTAGGATCATGGGCTTAAAGATGAGCAGAGGCACTCTGCTTTTTTTTGTTTTTTTTTTGCACAGTCTAGGCACATGAGGAGACTACAGCAAATGGGCTCAGTTCCTGGCAGACCGCCAGATGAAACCTCACAAACAAATACAAAGCACCAACTACTGGTTTTCTAGAGGAGCAGCACTTCGAGGGGAAGAGGGCTGGGAGTGGCAATCATGAGATGGAAGGCTGGAGGGCTGAGTCCAAGAAGATCTCAGAGAGCACAAGAATGGTTTGGAGCTTGCTCATCTGGCTGATAGAGGTGGGAAATTACATGCAGCAAGGTGAAAAGGGAATAAGTGAAATCAAACGGTAAAGACCCAAGAGCCCAAAGGCTTCTCACTCTTATGTCTAAGTGACGGCTGGTGTTAGCCTCAGCCAGCTAGGTGGAAGCCCCTGGAGGCAGAACACAGGCTCAGGCAGAGAAGCAAATGCAGACAATCCCACCTCAGGTACCACAATCCATACCCCAAGTTTTGACACAAATGCTGCATGGCAAAATTTTGTTCTTAAATATTATTTCACAAGAAGCTGAAAGGCAGACTCTGTCTTGTAAGGTCTAAAATGTCAAAAGCACTGCCTTGGTATCTCTGAGCAAGGGTACAGATGAGTTACTTCCTTCCTTGCCGTTTTTGCCATAATGCACTGTATTCAAAGCACTTGTTCGGGGCTATCAAAGGAGAAATTTGATAACATTTGGAAGCCTTGGCCTTTCATTTCCATTTTCCCCTTATCCCTCCCCCTGCCACCTGCAGTATATTATTCATATGGTTTTAATGCTGCCCAAATATATATGCACTGTCTCATGTCTCAAGTAAACTTTGAGACAGTTTACTTTGGATGCTGTATGCTATGCCGTACAAAGAGGCTGCTGCTTTTGTTATCAGTAGAGAGCTGCTTGCTTTAAGGTGGTTGATTCTGAAATAGCCTTCCTGGAATATCTCAAACAAAAGCATTGTATGCACAAGGAAAAGAACAGGAAATGACACGTTGATTTGTGATCTCTTTCTCCCAATGCTCTCTATCATCAAAGGAAAGCAGTTGAACAGCTCTCAGGAATCACATGCTTTTCAGGTACATATTTCAGGTGGCAGCACACCTTAAATGAGTTTGATAATGAGGCAAAATTCACAGCTTTCCCAAAGGACCGTGTTTTTTATATATACAATTAAAGCAACATTATTTTTTTTTTGCATAAATGTTTTAAGAGTTACAGGGAGAAGTTGCTTTACTAAAGGTATTTTAGCCACGCTTAAGATAAGATTTCCCCGAATTGTTTACCATCACTGGATGCACTAATAGTTATAGCAGCCAGACAGTGGCTGCCAGTTGGGGAAAAGAAGTGGCAGAAATTAAGTAGGAGTTTGCTCAAAGCATGAAATCAATAGATTTCAGTTAAATTGGGAGCACAGGGAGGATACGGTTTCCTTACTGTGTCAGAAATGAACACTTCATGCAATAAAAAACTAATAATACTTCATAGTAAGATGTTATTACCACTTAGTGTTCCTTTCATGAGTAACCTGTTGTATTTCACAAATAGAAAAAATAATCTTAAGTAAAGTTATTCTTTTATTTCAGATCCCCCATTTTGTATAATAAAGATCTCAAAATAGCTTTAAATGATGATAGCGGCAAGAATGGGAGAAATCTATATTCTAAAAATTCACCTAAACTTTTATGAACACTCAAGAAAGAAAAAGTAGAAAGGAGGATGATGAAAAGTTCTTGATTGCACAATTATCTTCATCATCTGAACACAGTTATCCTTTTCTCAAATTGGGCATAAATAGTATAAAGTTTAAACAGAACTTATATTCCCTGCATTACAACAGAAATTAACTAAATATAGAATAAATATTTGAGATTGTTTTTCCACGTTTTGCTTGTCTTTTAATAAACTTTTAGTAAATAATAGTAAATAATCCAACATTATAAGAATTCTTTTTTTTTCCCCTCAAATGCGGAGTCTGGAATGTATAATCACATATAAGAAAATGAAAGGAAAATTTCTCTATTGGTTGGGGTTCCAACCAACAGGAGATAGTTGTAAATATGAGATTTATAAAAGTGTCTCATGCAACTGTGGGGATGTATGAGTCCAAAATCTGTAGGGCGGGCCACGAGCTGGCATCTCCAATGAAGGTCCTCAACAAACTCTCAGGAGAGGCTGGCTGAAGCAGAAAGAGGGCTTGTCTCTTCTGAATCCTCCTTAAAAGCCTTCAGGGGATTAGATTAAGTGTCACTCATTGCAGAAGACACTCCCCTTAGCTTGCAAATGTAATCAGCCATAGATGTGGCCAACATTCTCATAATTTAAGTCCATGAAATGTCCTCACAGCAACAGACAGGCCAGTGCTTGCTTGACCAGACAACTGGGCACCACCACCTGGCCAAGTTGACACATTGATCTGACCATCACAATTTCATAGCTATACTCTATGGTAGCTCAGAACTATAAACCCCTAGAAAAAAAATATGTGCTTAAGCTTCATACATTCCTATGGGTGTGAACCCTTGTAAATAGGACTTTCTGATGAGATTACTTCAATTAAGATGAGTCCCACCTCAAACAGGATGGGTCCTAATCCTATTACTGAAGGCTTTATAAGGAAAGTCTATATAGAGAGTGTAACCAGAGGGAGCAACCAGAAGGGGAAAGTCAACGGAACCTGCAAGAAAATGGAGAAGCCAGGAGAGGCTGCCATGTGCACTGCCATATGACAGCAAAGCCAAGGACCAAGGATCACCAACAGCCAGCCCCAGAGTGCCACAGTCTTCTGGGAAAAAGCAAACACCTTGATTTTGGATTTCTTCTGGCCTCAAAACCATGAGCCAATAAATTCCCATTGTTTAAGCCAACCCATTTCATGGTATTTGGACAATTAGGAAAGTAAAACAGACTCTGAGCATTTTTAGCCCTCTTCAACAGTAAATTACCTTCTAAGACTTGCTGCCTTGCTTTAGCAATTAAACTGATTGTTCAGCAGTTAGTTATTGTTGAATAATGTCTGTGTGATCTGACATTTTATTATACTTAAAGGAGAAGGTGCTTCTCTGAAACACCTGACATCTTGGCTTCTCACAAAAGGAGATGGTTTAGGATCATTTACCATCCTCAGGTCCCAGAATGCTTTACTTTGTGGTTTCTAGATAAACACATGGTCCAAGTTGTTATGTGAGTTTCAAAGAGGCAAAACAAAGCAACACAAACTGTAAGTGTGTGGGTTTGAAAGTATTATGTACACCAGATAAGTCATATTTTAATCCTGATCTAATCTTGTGGGTGCAGTCATTTCTTTTAATCCTGATTCAATACTGTAGCATGAAACTTTTGATTAGATTATTTCCACAAAGACGTGGCATGCCCAATTGTGGGTGTGACCTTTTGATTAGGTGGAGACGTGACTCCACCCATTCCTGACTCCACCCATCTTGATTAGTTTACTGGAATCCTTTAAAAGGGGAAACACTTTGGAGAAAGTCATAACGACAGAATCCTCAGAGCCTACAGAGCCAACAGAACTTCAGAGCAGAGCTGACACAGGCGCACACACTTGGAGAACAGAGACACAGATGTTTGAACATGCTTGGAGCCCAGTAGATGTCGCCATGAGATGTTAAGCAAGCCACAACCTGGAGACAGCCAAAGGAAGCCAAGAGACAAAAGCCAGCCTGGGTGAAGCAAAGTAGGGAACCCCCACAGAAACAGAGGCTGAAGGCAATGAAGCCCAGGGTCAAGGGACCAGCAGATGCCAGCCACGTGACTTTCCAGCTAACAGAGGTGTTCCTGACCCATCAGCCTTTTTTGAGTAAAGTTAACCTCTTGTAGGTGACTTAATTTGGACACTTTTACTTCCTTAGAACTGTAAACTTGTCATTTATTAAGCTCCCTTTATAAAAGCTGGTCCACTTCTGGTGTATTGCATTCTGTCAGCTTACAAACTGACACACTAAGCTTATCTTTAGTCCTTCAATTTTAAACAGGATTTCAGAAGCTTTTTTAAACTACCACCCTACTCTTAGATAAGCTGCAGAAATGAAAGGGAAACCACAGGTGATCTAGTTAACATAAAAATGTGAATTTAGTAGGACGTACTTTACTAAGATAATAGTTACTTTAAGCTCTGCCAAATGGAAAGCTGATGTGGAATAAAAATTTTTTACCCATAACTGAAGATAAGCTATGTATGTAGAAATCTTAAATCTTAACACTTTCTTTCTCAATTCTAATGTGGGCTTCAATGAAAACATATGGCTGGCAATTTAAGAAAAATGTCCTGTGAACATTTCATATCCTAAATTATTAAAGAAGAACAGAGGTAAAGCAAATCAACTTTGTTTTATATCTTCTACAAAACCAGATAGAAAATGCTGTTGGTGATTCAGGTTCTTGTCCACAAGCCACAGAGTGAAATAAATTGGTAAATATATTTCCATTTCTGTTGAATCAAAGACCATTTTTTTGTATGCTGTATGGTGGGGATCATATTTCATTCTTTTTCCATGTGACTATCCCATTATTGCAGCACCATTTGTTGATTTTTTTTGGTGGGGAGGTGTGCACAGGCCTGGAATTGAACCCGGGTCTCCCACATGGCAGGCGAGAATTCTACCTCTGAACTACCCTTACACTCCAAGGATCTGTTTTAATTTAACTGTTTGTGCCAGTTTGAAAGAATTTATGTACCCTAGAAAAGTCATATCTTAATCCTTATCAACCTTGTAAGAGCAACGGTTTCTTCTAATCCTTATTTGGTACTATAGGTTGGAAACTTGATTAGGTTATTTCCATGGAGATGTGACTCAATCAATTGTGGGTATTAAGCTTGATTAGATGGAGACACGTCTCTACCAATTCTATGTAGATCTTGATTAACTTACTGGAATCTTATAAAAAAGGAGACATTTCAGGGAGAGTTCCCTTTTGAGAACGAGGAGAGACCCACAGAACCACGACAGAAGGATGAGGAACCACGGAGACCACAAGCCAGTGATCTTTGGAGATGAAAAAGGAAAACACTTCCCAGGGAGCTTCATGAGGCAAGAGGTCTGGAGAGGAAGCTAGCAGAAGTCACCATGTATCCTTCCAGCTGAGAGAGAAATGCTAAACATCATTGGCCTTTTTGAACCAAGGTATTTTTCCCTGGATGCCCTAGATTAGACATTTCTATAGACTTTCTTCAATTGGCCTTAGAACTGCAAACGTTCAACTTATTAAATTCCCTTATTTAAAAACCATTCCATTTCTGGTATATTGCCTTCCAGCAGCTAGTAAACTAGAACACTTTTGTTATCCAAGAAATTAAATGTATACCAAATTTTCAAGATTATATTAAAAATTAAGCTCTACAGCAATTACAGAAACTCCTAAAATAACTAGATTTAAATGTCATGTTGTTTTAGAACTTTGAGCTTCGCAAACCTTAACTTTAATATCCAGAATCAAAGAGACAAAGAGAGAAAGAAATAGAACAAGAAAAGCAGGAAAAGAAAAGAAACAAAGGCCACTAAACTTAAATGTGTATAACAAATATTTAGGAACTATAAATTAGTAGGACAGGTTGATTTTTAAATCAGTGATTATTTCTGTTGTGTTTAGGGGTTGCATCAATAATTGGGCACTTTCAAACATACATGAACTGTGAGAAAAGTAGAATGAATAATTATAATTCATCACTGGAAACAGTTTTGTTGTCACCTGGAAAAGTGGGATGGTATAAAGATAAACAGACAAAAAGTACCTCTTGATGCTTATCCTTGAAGTTGAATCCCACTTAACAAGTCCCTTGGTTTTCTACAAATCCCATTTGTGCTAGTTTGAAAGGATGTATGCCCCCTAGAAAAGCCATGTTTTCATCAAAATCCCATTTCATAAAGGTAGCCTAATCCTAATTCAATACTGTATGTTTGAAACTGTAATCAGATCATCTCCCTGAATGATGTGATTTAGTCAAGAGTGGTTGTTAAACTGGATTAAGTGATGATATGTCTCCACCCATTTGGGTGGGCTTTGATTGGTTTACTGGAGTCCTATAAAAGAGGAAATGTTTTGGGCAATGGGAGATTCAGAGAGAGCAGAGAATGCAGCAGCACCATGAAGCAGAGAGTCCACCAGCCAATGACCTTTGGAGATGAAGAAGGAACATGACTCCTGGGGAACTTCATGAAACAGGAAGCCAGGAGAAGAAGCAAGCAGATGACACCACCATGTGCCCTTCTAGATGAGAGAGAAACTCTGACTGTGTTTGCCATGTGCCTTCTCACTTGAGAGAGAAACCCTGAACTTCATCGGACTTCTTGAACCAAGGAATCTTTCCCTGGATGCCTTTGATTGGACATTTCTATAGACTTGTTTTAATTGGGCATTTTCTCGGCCTTAGAACTGTAAACTAGCAACCTATTAAATTCCCCTTTTAAAAGCCATTCTGTTCCTGGTATATTGCATTCCGGCAGCTAGCAAACTAGAAAACCATTGACCTGCGGTTCTGAAAAAAAGAAGTTCAGAGGCAAACTGTCATAATACTGACTATTGGACCTGAAGAACCTGAGGTGTGGGATGATAATGTTAAAGGAACATTTGGTTATTCAAGGAAAAGTCCTTGGATTGAAATAACTATCTAATTCTGGCTGAAAGCAAGGTGTCTCTCCTATACATCCATGATAATTACAAAATTCAATATCTCAGCCCATTTATTGAGATGGGCAAATGCATGTACGAAGGAGAAATCTCATAATTCATATCATCCAATAAAAAAATTCTCATTACCTATGTACACTATTATATGTAGATAATCTACTAAAAACTGTCCCCAAATGAAAGTGACTTGGCTGAATTACTCTGTAATAGAGTGCTTCAATTCTTATATGTGGGAGAATAAAAATGTCATGTCACAAATTATGTGACTGTGAATGAGAAAGTCCAGATAAAATGAAGTCCTGCAGAAATATTTCTTATCAATTTTAACCCATCTATATCTGATCCTTCATTTCATTTTTGGGGAGGCCAATTTTATGTTTTTCACACTTCTAAACACAACCCTAAATCTATAAACAGAACCAATAAGATGAAGTAAAATATATTTAAAATTTTTAATGTGTTATTTTCTTAAATACAGGAAAATAATTGGGAGCCTTAAGTCAAAACAGTGGAGATCAAAATGATCTTGAGTGATATTCATTTATGTTTATGATGATGTTCATTTTGCATAAAATAGATACCTTTTGTGTCTTGTGTTTGAGAAAGCATAAATTGTTCTAAATATCTCTCAATTTTATTCTTGTTCAGATGAAAAGGCGAATCATTTATTTGAGGAGGTGTTTTCCTAAGTGTCTGGTAGGTAGGGTCAGTTCTGAATTCCTCCAATGGATTTCCATATTGTTTAATAATCTCTATTTGTTCCCAGGGAATGAGTGGGTGAGGGGTGGGGGGAGGTGCTTGGGAAAAGAAATGAGCTTGTCTGTAGCTTCCATGCACATATTGGATAAAATATACAAATGTGAGCTCTGAAACAATTATCCAAACATGCCTACTACGTTTGTAGAAACTTGTACTCCATCTTTGGGATCTTTGATAGCTTTTAAAATGGGGGAATGTTCTAGAATATTCCATCCAACTTTACTAACCACTATAATTCCTTCTATTCCTAAACCTTATGGTTTCTCCTAACAATCTTGCCAAGTCCAAATCCTGAGTACACCGCTGTGTTTTACTGTGGGAACCCTAAATTTCATGAGAAATGGTCAATTTAATGATGTTCAAACATTAAATGGATCTGTCAGGGGTCACCAACGCTGTGAAATGAGTCTAGTGATTTGGACTCTCTCCTTCCCTGGTTACTTAAATTCCCTAAAAGACACCTAATTCCAATACATAAAAGGTATAAGGTATAGCGCATTTTTAACCAACCCCCCTCTCTTTGTAATAGGTAAATGGAGCAATAATTTTGTCCTATAAAGAGTCCAGTGTGTAGAGAAAAAACTTTTGTAAAGTCAAGAATAAGGTTTTGCTGTATTGGAATTGAGAATATATTGCTTTTCCTGGATCATGTCTTTGGATTCTTCATTTTTCTCTTTAAAGGGGAGAAAATATGTTTTGCTAAATATGTAAGAAGCACTGAATCACTTAAGTTTCTACCAAGACCTTAGACATTGGTTATTATCATTTTGGTCCCTGCCAAAGTTTTTACTGGCCTTAGAAATTTACCATTTATTCCTTCTAAAATTATTTCAAAAGGTAGGCTGCATAGACTCTTGAATGTCCACTAAATGTGAAAGTAATAGATCTTCAACTGAAAATTAAAACATTCTGCTTAGTAGCCTAAGTGTTGGTGTTGGGTTAGAGCAGAGCCCTCATCTGATCCCCTTATGACGTCTTTGCCATCTCAATTATCCCTGACGATTACTACTGACTGGATGGTCCTGACTTCTTATATGATCAGAGCTTCTTAAAATACACAAACTGGAGAGTCTAAAATGTCATCGATGACATCCGTCTAGAAAGTGGAGTGGATAGCTTGTCATTTCAACTGACCTATTGAGGGAACAGAATCTAAATGACTGAGGAGCATTTATGAAGCTAGAAGATAAATGGTCTGACTTTTCTGAATTTTTTTGAGGCCCTGACAAGTACCTAATATAGTTTTTTCAAATAAACTACATCTAATAGTCTTGATTTTAGTTGGCTTTCAGGGAAAAATAACCACAAAGGAGCATAATAACAAATAATAATAATAATAATAACAAATATTCCGGAAGCAAAGAAGCAACACTAGCAAGTTATCATGAAAGGCAATTTCCCAACAATTGCATTTCTTCATTATTGAGCCATATAAGAAGATTTTTAAATATGTGTGACTTTTAAATATGCAAATTCATTACTTGTTTAGTTAGAATTATCAATATTATTAACATATCTGTCAAAACATTTTATATATTATTAAAAATACATCGATATATTACCTACACTAAAACCTTTGAATTTACACTCAGATAATGATTTTGACTGCCACATAATTAACAGTATGCTTTTTTAGATCAAGCTCATTCATCTTCCTGAATTCTTTATATCAATCAGGCAACTATCTTTACCCAAACTCCCAATACCATGAACCATTCCAAGGTCTAAGAGTTACTCTCCATCCAATAAACCATTCATTGCGCTGAGATTCCAACTGACAAAGGACTTCTTATAATTACTTAATGTTATTATTGTTATTATCATTATTTGTAGCTGGAAGAAAAATTAGGATGTGATTGTGCTTCTGCTTACCAGTGAGCAAGCACCAGTTTGAAGGTTGTTCTGTTTTGCCTTGTTTTGCGTTTTAGCTAGTATGAGAATGCACTGCAAATAGAGTACCGGTGCAGTCTCAGTGAGCTCAGTGGACAACAGATGAGGCATTCCTGGCCTTCTTCTCCGGGTGCTTGTCCCACAATAATGTTGAGTCGTCCTGACAATTTCTCACATTCATTTGTTCATTTCTCCCACATGTAGATGCAAACAGGAGTCTATAGACTAGCTTACCCAGACCCAATTGAGTCTACAGACTAAATTTACCCCCACCTGGAGGAGACTATATGAAAGCTAACCTATACACGATGAGGTCTATAGCCTAATTTATCCAAACCAAATGGAGTCTATAGTCTAACTTACTGATACCAAATGTAGTCTATAGACAAGCTTATCCATATCCAATGGAGTCTACTAAGTAGCCTCCTTATACTTGGTGGAGTTTCTACATTAATTTATGCATTCCCATTGGAGTCTATGAAATGGCTCACCCATCCCCAAATAGGGTCCCCAGGCTGGCCTACACATATTTCAAAAAGGCCCTTTCAAAAATCTTTGTTTAATCACATACTACGTTCTCAGGAGCATCTATTTCTTTCTATATGGTAAATCATTGTATTAAAAGAAAGGTTGTCCATAAACTGTTAGATTGAGATGTAGACCTAAGTCATCTGGGTGTTTTCTTGGTTTCCAGAATCCATCCTAGGAGTCTCTTGGGGGATATAGTTCACATCTCTGCCAATGTCTCCATGCTCTGGCAGATAGCACAAATTGGCAACATGCCTCCTTTGGTTTCCGAAAAGCTCTGTCAGCACTAAAGGCATTGTTCAATATTACTGATTGTTTCATAGTGGTTCCTAATATAATTATACCTGTTTTTCCTACATAATTTTGATGTCTTTTTATCTTCATTTAACCATCAGGTAATAATGAGTAAATTACTTTCATTGTTTCCTTTTATTTATTCACTTAACAAATACTGAGTTCCAATTATGTCAAGAATATGTGTAATATGGGAAATAATTACGTGAGCAAGTGATGTGTGATCTGTGTCCTCCAAGAGTTTATTAATGTCTTGGGAAGTCCTGAATTAATCATTAAAGCAACAGTAATAATGTCAAGAATATTTATTGAATATTTCCTGTGCTGCAGATACTGTAGAAGGTAATAGAAATACAATGATGAATAAAACTGATATTTTTAGAAATAATCTGAATACAAATTGTGATTATATTAATTAATGTTATTTCTTAGAATAGCATAATATTTGGAATTCTGGTATTGAGACTATTTTTCATCACTTTTCTTACATTAGCCTCCTTGCGATATTTGCCCCTGAGTTCTACTCTGTCCTCCAGATTCAACAGGATAAGTCTGTTTCATCTACCTTGTGATTCTCAAATATTTTGACAGTGGGATCATGTCATTTCTTTTCTAGGCTAATCACCTCCACTTCTTCCGGTGCTTCCCATACAACCGTTTCTAATCATCTTACCTGATGGATGACAGGTTCCCACCTATTTCCTATTTAATCACCGTTCCTTTAGACTGTGGGACAAAGAAAGGATCTCCACAAAGGGTCTCATCTACAGGATTCACTTTGCAGTTCATATTTTAGAAAGTCAGACGCTTAATCTGTGATGACCCTTGACATTCACCCTACTTATACTCATGAACACACCCACCACCAGCTTCTTCTATGCTCTTGCTCAGAGCACAGGTTAACATTCCCCTTGACGTTGAACGCAATCCTTTAGGGGAAGCCATCTAACACTCATGGGAGGCCAATAGTTGAGATGATGTAAAATTTGTGGGAAAGTGAAGCAGCCAAATTTCTTTGTCCCTTGTGGAAATAAAGCATCAAGATCCTTATTGAAAAACTAAACATGCTGAGAGAACTCCATTAAACCATCATTAGCCACCCATCATTTTAATATATTTGTATAGGAAATCAACCATTCAGATAAGTGAAGTCAGGAAAAGTGAAATTTACATTTATTGAGTAGACTCTGAATAGGAATTGCCAAAATCATGACGTGTTGCTAGCAAAGACTCAAGTGTGGGCTTAATTAACGCATGATGAAAAAAATGATTATTGGCTAGGATAAAACATGATGATGATGAGTTGGTGTAATGTAAACTTTGAAAACTGGTGATTTGGGATCTCCCCTCCATGTTACTATCTGTAAATCTGAGTTAAGGTGAAAATTCTAATAGGAATTCCTCTTTCATCTGGCAAGCTACCAGTCATGCAGCTCCCATAAGAGTTATGAAACGGCCAGGCACTGATTTATCATTCTATTTTATTCTGTCATAGCTTTGGAAATTAACTGCACAGAGTATCCTAAGGGAAACTCATGCCTTTGGCACCTTCATTGCAAGATTCTCTTCAGTTGGTTCTATATTCCTGCTCCACAAGGCACAGTTATGGAGGTGATGAATAGGCATCCCTTTTCTCAACGTGGCTTACATCCTGGGTCACAGAAGTGGTTCATTAGCAATTTCCCTTATCTACTTGAACATGTGCTTGGCCCTCGGTTGCTGGGCTGTGTAGTGCCAGCATAAGAGCCACTTAAACACACACATATACCATGAGCCAGCAGTTGATAAGTTGACTGGTCAGCAACCAATCTAGAGATCCATAAGTGTTTGGCATGACCCAGATCAAAATGGTCCTAGGCTAAGTTTTATGGGTCCCCAGAGATTTGCATCAATGCATGGCACCTACTTGGGTTCATGTGCGTAGATTAATTCCCCTGAGTAAATGTGAAACCCTAAAAGGGCAATTGCTCCTTTAGCAGTTCAGTGGCAGTGTCAACCTGGATTACATCCAACTTCCCATTGGATCCATAACCAGTAAGAATTCTGGACAGAACTTTGAGTCATCTAATGCACTTTCATGTGCCTAATTAGAATAGGCATCAAGAAGTGCAGTAAATCCTACCACAAAGATTCAAGGATTATTCTGACATAGCATTCTATGGCCATTTTCTAACAACCAAGGAAAAACATAGAGAGCTCAGAGTGCCATATGCTCAAACACCAAAGAAAATTTCAAATTTTTTTTTTGAGAAAGATCAACTAGAAAATATACTATTCTTTTTAATTTAAGATACTGCAGCAGTTTTATTTATCAACATATTTTCAACTTATTAATACAGGGCATTTAAAACAATCTTGTTTATGTCAAAATCTGTGCAGTGTTTCCTCTCACCTTTCAGTAGAACAAGGAATAAAAAATGTCAAGGTCTATTATAGCAATTCTAAGGGCGCCAGGAATAACTTTGATATTTTACTAAAATGTTTTGTTTGGAATCTGAGAGTTCATTGTTTGGCATCCTTTGTCACAGACAGTGAAATAACACCTTGTTTCCTATTTTTTTAAGATAAAATAAAATGTATTGAGTTTCTGTGAAGTAATTTCCAATTTAGTTTGTGGTTCTCCTTTAAATGTCAAAAGAAAGAAAGATTTGGAGGCAATGGACCAAAACATTTCTGCTCTTTAAAGAATGATTTCTATTTTTTCTTGTTTTCACTTTTCTATATTGCCCACATTTTCCCTAACATGTGATTGTTTTTATCCTTGGTATTGTAACTAAAAGAAATTACCAGAGTTGGTGTTTAATAATTAGTAAAGTTTTCATGTGATTCCCAAAATCATTAGTAATTTGGGGAGCATCAGCAGCTTTTACTGCACCATCCATTGTAATCTGGATGATTAATTAACCTTTCTAAAAAGGATTCTGGGGGATCTCTTTTCCTCAGCTGTATTTACATCCTATCAAACGATAGACCTCAATTCTTGCTGGACTTTCTCTAATTCCTTGAGCATGGGTCACCCAGGATGGATAAAAAAATAATCTGTCTTGCAGAGTGCATGGATGGTTCAGTGGTAGAATGCTTGCCGTGCCTGCAGGAGACCTGGGTTCAATTCCTGGACCATGCACCAACCCCCCCAAAATAAATAAATAAATAAATAAAAATAATCTGCCCCATTTTCATAAAAGAGACAACTCTCTATGTCACAAAAATTGTAATTCATTACTTTTCTGCATAGCTCAACAGAATTCTGCACTAATTTAATTATCAACAAGCTGCCTCTCCTAAATTTTCAGTCTTATGTGAGGAGCAAGCTGTTTTAATAGTAACTATAATTTATTGAACAGATAAATATCTGCTAAGCATTCTGAATATAACATTTTATTTAATTCCCTATGTAATCTTCTCCTAGGGGTAATATTAATAGCCCCATTTTGTTATGAGAAAGCTGGCTCTTTGAGTATTTAAGTAACCTATGTAAATTCCCCAAATGCAATAAACTCTCACTCTAGGATTTGAAAACAGGACCCTCTGGCTCCAAAGTTTGGCATGCTATTCTGCCATTTGATTATATATTCTACAGCCAAATGGCTATTATGTTGCTTTAGCTTCCTGCAAGAATGTAAGTTCCATAAACCCAGGGACCCTGTCAGTTTTGGTTATTCAGTCAATATCCTGGTGTTAGTAAGGCTACTTGAAGATTTTTGTAGAACAAAATTCTACTTGTTGATTTAATCAGTGGTAGACCAGGATGGACTGATACAAGTTTACCTCGAAGACTGAAAACTTTTTCATCTTGGACATATAGAATTTAGCCTCAAATGGAATGCAACATAACTGAAACCTGTCTTTCTTACATTGAAAGTTTATTCATTTAACCACAAGTTGGGTGGAGCACATGCCCTCATGCTACAGCAAAAGTAACACACACTTCTCTGTTCTGGTGGTGGAGATTTCCGTGTCTTGTCTTTCAAGCAATGGCATTGTCAAGAAACTATCAGTTACATGCTGTGACAATAATGCCATGTAACAAGCATCCCATATTTCAGTGGCTTAACATAAAATGGATTTCCTTAGTTCCTGAGTTTGTGGGCTAGACATTCAGGCTGGGTTTGGTTGTACAAATTAGGATCCTTCTGTCTTTGGGTCTCAGCAAAGTTCTGGTGGTTGTCTGGCTGTCAGCTGAGACTGCAGAAACCCAGGTCTCCTCTCTCCTAGCAGGTTAACCCAGGGATGCTCTCAGCACAGAGTCAGGGTAGCAAGAGCAAACAGAGAAGCACATACACTTTTTTTTTTATAAACTTTTTTTATTAATTAAAAAAATTAACAAAAAAACATTAAGATATATTCCATTTTACATATACAATCAGTAATTCTTAATATTATCACATAGTTGCATATTCATCATTTCTTAGAACATTTGCATCGATTTAGAAAAAGAAATAAAAAAGACAACAGAAAAAGAAATAAAACGATAATAGAGAAAAAAGGATTATACATACCATACCCCTCACCCCTCGCTTTCATTTACCACTAGCATTTCAAGCTGAATTTATTTTAACATTTGTAGCCCCTATTATTTATTTTTATTCCATATGTTCTACTCTTCTGTTGATATAGTAGCTAAAAGGAACATTAGACACAAGGTTTTCACATTCACAGAGTCTCATTGTGAAAGCTGTATCATTGTTCAATCATCATCAAGAAACATGGCTACTGGAACACAGGTCTACATTTTCAGGCAGTTCCCTCCAGCCTCTCTGCTACATCTTGAACTACAAGGTGATGTCTACTTAATGCATAAGAATAACCTCCAGGATAACCTCTCGACTCTGTTTGGAATCTCTCAGCCATTGACACTTAGTCTCATTTCACTCTTCCCCCTTTGGTCGAGAAGGTTCTCTCAATCCCTTAATGTTAA
>PVIY010040721.1:0-22154 GCA_004026745.1 Myrmecophaga tridactyla | reverse complement strand
CACCATCATCACCATCACCACCACCACCATCACCACCACCACCATCATCACCATCATCACCATCACCATCACCACCACCACCATCATCACCATCATCACCATCACCATCATCACCACCACCATCATCATCATCACCACCACCACCATCATCACCATCATCACCACCACCATCATCATCATCACCACCATCACCACCATTGTCACCACCATCATCATCTCCATGACAGAGAACATGTTTTGACTCTGCCCAACCCCGCACCAAGGGCACCGTGATGCCCTTGTTCAATCCTCACCAAGTTCCCAGCTATTTTCCACTCATGGTGGAAACGAAGGGGCTTTGAGAGGTTGAGTGACTTTCTCAGCATCACCGTGATGGGGAGCAGGGACGTAAGCACAGCCTGTTCACACTCCTCACCAACGCAATGGGACATGGGCACTCAGCCTGTGTCAGGCGTCACCCAAGCGACAGTCAATGTGATGTTTCTATGGACACTGGGAAGCTGGGCGGTGCCCATACATGCCACTGAAGGTGGCATTTAGATCTACATCAGGGGACTGCACCCTATGACCTCTTGGTGAGGGTGTCCTCCAACTCTCACCTCTCAATATCCCCGAAAAGCATTATGTGACAAACACAAATTTCATGAAGCAACAGTTTACTTTGTTGCAATGCACTGATTTCTGTTTTCTTTATTATTCCTTTTCCATTAAAAAAAAAAAAATCCTGTGGCCAACCACTAAAGGGACTTTGTGACTCATGGATGGGTCACAATCCAAAGTCCAAAAACTCCACCCTAGCCGCCTCTTTGCTGCCGACCACTGCCCTGAAGTCCCCAAGAGCTCTGGTGGGGTCTCTGCAATTCCCGCTACTGGGTAGAAATGGGAGGGGGGGGCTCTCCTTCAGGAAGCCCCCCAATGGGGCTGGGGAGAGAGCTGCTCCCTCACAGCATGGCCACACAGTGCAGACAGGAAGTGGCCACTTCCCCTGTAGATGGACAAGGAAGTGGAACCAGGCCGTCACCAGCAAGGAGTCATGGACAGCTGCTCCAGCACCCCGCATCCGCCCTGGGAGATGGGGCTCACGGGGAAATGGAGCCAGGCGGGGGAGCCACGTGGGGAGAGGTCCCAGGTTCCAAGCTCAGACCAGTTGCTGACCCTGCCGCCTCCCTGGGCCTCAGTTTCCCCATCTGCTATTGGGATTCTGTGACTTTGCTCTCCCCAGGACAGTCACACGTGCGGACTTGGACACCAGAATTCTACCTCAAGGTGCCAACGGCAGGGCTGGCACTTTTAATTGCTTCCCTACCACTTCATGTTAGGGATGGACCCTCAGTACCCCCTTGCCCTCTTCCTCAAAAGGATCAGCCACCGCCAGGGGGAAAAAAAAGTAACTCTGGGATTCGATTCCTGTTTTCAAGAAGGGAGGGAGGTGCGGAAGCACCCCTTGGGGCTAGGATGGGGGGTGGTCCACTCTGCAGCCCATGGTGCCCCCATCAGTGCCAGGGGCCAGGGACACCCCTCTCTGCCCTATCAGCAGAAGGGGCTTCCTGATTTGAGGCTGGCTGAGCAGCGGTCAGGGTGGTGCGGGTAAGGGGTTTTGCCAGCTCCAGAGAGATATGATGCAGCCTTTGGGGTAGGTCCTCCCCAAAACTGGATCTATTCATTCATTCACTCACTTATCCATTCATTCATGAAGCAATGAATAAGGTAGACATGGCCCTGTCCTCGGGTTGTTTGCTGTGAGAGGCAGATAATAAACAAGTAAACAAATCAAGCAGGAGGCTCGGGGCCAGCTACAGCTACAGATGGGGACTGTCTCTGTAGCCAGGGCAGTCAGGGAAGACCTCTCTGAGGAGGTGACATCTGGGATGTGACCTGAATTGAATGAGAGAGCCGGTTGTGCAAAGGTCTGAGTGATACCAAGAGCTCAGGGCAGGGGGCATGGCATGTGCAAAGGCCCTGTGGTAGAAATACATGCACTTGAAATGTTCAAGGAAAGATCCATGAAATTAATAAACTCCTAGTATGACAGGTCAAGAACAAAAAGAAGCAAAGGCACAAATGACCAAATATCAAGGATGAAAAAATCTTAATGGGCCCAGAGTTTTTGGGGACTGATGGGAAAGCTTTGGCTGTAGGTGGTAGTGATGGTGGCACAGCATCATGGATGCAGATAACGCCACGGAAATGTATACGTGAAACTGGTTAAACTGGGAAATGGTGTGTTGTATATATGTTCCCACAATGCAAATGTTAAAGAAAACATACTGAAAAATCTTAAACTACAGATCTCGCCAACATTAACTGGATAACAAGGGAATATTAGGGAGAACTTTATGCCAGTAAATTTGACAACTTAGAAGGAATGGACAAAGTCTTTGAAAAAGGCACAAACGACCAAAGCTCACCCCAGAAGAAATAGATAGCCCGAGTAGCTCTTTACTTCTTGAAAAAATCGAATAAAAAGATCTACAAAAGAAATCAAATTTGTAATGAAAACTTTCCAGGCTCAGACAGCTACACTGATGTTTCTACCAAATGTTTCAGGGGTAAAAATGAAATATTCAATGAAAAGCAAAAAAGTCAGGTGGTGGCAGCCATGAAATTATGGAATAAAAAGAATGGAAGAAAGGAGACAGTGTTGGAGTTAGAAAGGTCAGGGGAGACTGGTTTTTTTTATGCCATATCAGATCTCCTGGCTAAAGTTGGGCGGGGGGAATTATTTTATCTAGTTCAGCAATGAGGACCAAGTCTAGAGTCCTGGAATGGACTGGAATAGGGTACAATTCTTGGGGACCCCTTCTCCCACTTTCTTTTCCTCTCTCCAAGCTTGGGCTGACCTCTTCTACTGAGCAAATGAAGAGTGGCGGCTCTGAGAGGCTCACCAGCCACTGCCCAGGGTGGGCACATAATGGATGCTGGAACCCTCTTGGGAGCTCCTCCAAGTCTAAGGTTTTGGGGTTCAAGTAATGGGGTCCTGAGCTGAGGAACATGGCTGGGGGAGCAGAGCCATGTGGACAAGAGGTTCAGTTTCCAGAATTGCGAACCTTGTGGCCTTCCAGTCCCGTCCCCATCGACGTTGCCTCCAAAGCCACCCCACGCCCCACCCCCGCTTCATTTTCCTCCTCGCTTTTCTTGCGGCCTGAAATTATTTCTCGGGCCTATTAGTTTGCAGATTTCACATCTGCCTCCCTCACTAGAAGAGGGGATCCCTGGGATCAGAATCCTTTTCCATCTCCCCAGAGTCTTGCACCCATGTATGAAGGAACCAATCAATTGATCCAGCAATCAATCAATCCTAGCCCCTGGACAGTACTCCAGAACTGACAAAGCCCCCAGAACAAATCCCAGACAAGCCCTGCAGGGGGTGGGGGCTGGGGGTGGGTGGGCCCAGGCCCTCCAGGGAGAGGCTGGAGCTGGTGTGACCTGAGCTCCTCATTCTCCTCCCGGCAGGGAGTGCCGGGCCGTAGCGGCTGCAGAGGGAACGAGCCAGCAGGAAGGGACTGGGCCTGTGTGGGCCTCAGTCTTCTCTGCCCTGGGGTGGGCTCCCCATACCCCCGAGCCGGGCCCCCAGACTCACCCAGCAGCAGCAGCTTCATCTCCCCACGGTCTCGCTGCTTCTGCTGCAGTAGAATCTTGTTGATCTCCTGGTCCACCCGGGCCGCGGCCTTCTCATCCTCGGTCATGCACCAGGGGCAGCAGCGCCAGGCCAGTGACCGGGCCATGGTGGGGTGGGGGGTGAGGTGGGGGGTTCAGAGGGCAGGAGGTGGCATGGTCCCCAGCCCCCACCCCCCCCACGCCAGGGAGGGCAGCCCCTGCCCCTGCCCTGGCTGCCTCCTGTGGGCGAGGGCTCCGGGCAGCCCGCAGATAAGGGGTTCGCCTTCTTCTTGGGGGGGTCACCGCTGCCCACCCCCCCCCGGGGGACCCTCTCCCGGCTTCCCTGCTTCTGGCACCTTGGGGTGCCCAGTTGTAGAGAGACTGAGTGCTCGGAACAGGGCGGGGCCTGGGAGGAGAAGGCGCGGGGGTGGGGTGAGGGGGGTAGTTTGGGGAGGCTCAGGGCTCCCCGCCCATCTCCAGACCTGCCCCGACCCAGCCAAACAGGTTGACGGGCGCAGGGCAGCGCGAAGGGGTGCGGCGGGCGCCCCCGGGGGGAAGGCGGGCGGGCGCGGGGCGGCCAGGGAAAACCCCCAGCCACAGACGGGGCCCCCGCGGCAGCCTGCTCGGTCGTCTTCCTCCTTCCGGAGAAGTTGGGGGGGTGGGGAGGGACGGCTGACGCCTCCCCCCACACCCGCCGTGCCCAGCCCTCCCCCAGCCCTCCCCCACCTTCTCTGCGTCCTCGGAGCCCACCAGCCCCATGCCACTGCCCTAAGCGCTTCTGTCCCTCGGGCTGTTAAGCGCCCACGTCCACCTGAGGTCGCAGTTATTAGCCCCATTTTACAGACAAGCAAACTGAAGCATATAGCAAGGGAATGACTCGCTCGGGGCGGGGGTTGCGGGGTGGGGTGGGGGAGATTCTCCCCCGCCCCCCCCCCGCCCCCCCTGCTGCGGGCCTCCAGAGTCTGGTCTCAAAGCAGTCACCCTTGGGGAGGGGAAGGGCCGGCTCCGCCTGAGGCACTCTCATCCTGCATTTATGGAGTGCCTACTCTGTGCCAGGCACCGTTCAAGGCCAGGCGGACAAGAGGCCAAGAATCCCCAACCTGTATTGGGACAACTGGAAAAACTGGACTGCGGAGCCGTCAGCTTTTGCACGAATGTTGAAGGTCTTGAACTTGATAACTGCTCAGAAGTGAATGTCCTTGTTCTTAGGAAATGAACAGGGAAGTGTTAAGTGTTGGAGGAGAAGGATATCGACAACCTCAGCTCAAATGTTCAGTAAGAAGACAGAGATAGATACATGAGAGAGAAAGAGAAAGAGAGAGCAAAGGAGGGAGGGAGAGAGAGAGTGAGGTATGGGGGAATGGAAAGAAGAAAGGTAGGTGAATGGATGGATGGAAGGATGGATGGAAGGATGGATGGATGAATGGATGGATGGAAGGATGGTTGGAAGGAAGGAAGGATAGATTTATAGATAGACTAATATGGCAAAATGTTATGAGTTGGTCAATCTTGGTATCTGGGCAGGGCCGATATTGAAGTTCTTTGTGTTATTTTTGTTTTATTTTTGCATCTGTCCTGTAAGTTTTAAATTATTTCAAAATTAAAAATTAAAAAACAACCTCCCCCAACCTCCTCGATGTGCCTTGTAGTTAGGGAGACAGGTACTAAAATAAAAACCCAAAATACCAAGCCTGTCGGACGGTGATGAATTCTCAGGAGAAAGCTATAGCCGAGCAGGGAGATGGCAAATGTTGGGGGGGCCCAGGGAGGTGGCCTCATGTGGGATGAGAAGAAGTCAGATGTGCATTTGGGGTGTGAAGGGGTTTGGGGGTTGGACTCTTTGGCCAAGAGGAACTTCACAGACAGGGCCCTGAGGCCTCCCTGTGGTCCCCCTGCCCCAGCCCACAGGGGCCTAGAAGTGGGATGGGGAGCCCGGGGTGAGAAACCTGGCTGCTTTCCAGACAGATCACAGGTAGAGAGTGAGGGTCACAGAGTCAATTCAGCCCGGCAGGTCTTCGCCACCTGTAGGTGCGTTGAAGGACTCTTGAAAGCTCCTAATCAAACCATCTGAAATACGCACGCTTTGGGGGCCCTCTGGACCCCTCCAGGAACAGCTCTGATGAGACCCAGAGAGGGCAAGTGGCATGTCCAGGGTCACACAGCAAATTGGCGGCAATGGTCGCCACCCTCCCCCACCCCCTGTCCCAGTGGCAGCCACCGGTGGGTCCCCGGCAGTTCTTGTGGTTTGCTTTGCTGTTGATTCATAACGAATGGCAGATGGAAAGCAGGATAGGGCCCCTGCGGGGTCATTGCAGCCGGCGCTGCCCTGCGTCTCCCACCCAGATGGCTGTGGGGGGCGGGGGGCCCTCCCCAAGGCAGAGGGGCTCCCGGGGCGGCTTCCTGCTCCAGGGCAGATGAAGAAAAGCAGAAAACAGGCTGTGGCCATGCAGCAGCAGAACAGAAAGAACCAGCTCAGCAGACCAGGGTAGCCAGGCTGAGTCACAGCCTCGGATTGCCCAGGGAGGCACAGAGGCCAAAGCCACCCAGGCCACCCCTCCCGGACAGGACACCCTGTCCCAAGCATGCCATAGCAGGAGGGTACCCAGTGCGTGGCAGACCCCAGCCCAACACCTTCCGTGGATCCCACTGACCCAGGGGGAAGCGGCCCAGGCCGGCCCCAGCCCACTCCTCCAGCTTCAAAACAAGGCTCCCTTCTAGTTCCCCAAACGAGGCGGAGCTGCCTGTGTCCTACGTACCAGGCCCTGTTCTGGACGCTTTTCACTTATCGGTTCATTTGCGGGTGCCAGGGTAACTCGAGTGGGTATGGAATTACAAACCAGAACAAACACGCAGATGGCATGCTTGCCTTAGTTTCCCAGGGCTGCTGTCACAGCATCACGGACCGGGGTAGAACTGATGGGTTCACTGCCCCGGGGGGGCAGAGGTCCAAAAGCAAGGTGATGGCAGGGCCCCGTCCCCTCTGATAGATCTGGGGACAGAGCCCTTCCTGGCCCCTTCCAGCTGTGGGTACCATCCTTTGGATTTGCAGCTTGCAGACACGTCTCTCTCATTTCCTTCTACATTGACTTCTCCCTGTGTCTGTGTGTCCAAATTTTCCTCTTCTTAGAAGGACGCCAAGTCATACTGGAGAAGGATCCGCCCCCCCTCAAGTTTGGTCTCTTTTTTTTAACTAATCTCATATGCAAGCACCCAATTTCCAAAGAAGGTAAGAGTGATGGGACGGGGGTTGGGGGTTAGGATTTGAACATATCCTTCCTTGGGGGTGACGCCTCTGTGAGTTTTAGCACGTATTGCGTCATGTAAGCCATCACTACAGACCCAACCCACAGCGCTTCCATTGCCCACAAACCCTGCTACTCCTTTTGTACTGGGATCCCCCAGCCCCTCCCCCTTTTGTCTTTTTGCCAGCTTCCGATAAATGGAATTATATGTGGCTTCTTTTGTTTGGCATAACGTATTCACTTAGCATTTGAGATTTGTCCATGTTGCTGAAAGTACCAGGAGTTCAGGCCTTTATTTTATTTTTTTGAACGGCATACTTCATTTTTTTGCTTTTTAAATAAAATACAATCATTGCAAACAAACAAATGTTTTTACAATTAACATATGAAAATCTTATCTTTTATATCATAACATTTAAAATCTTATATCTAATATCACTATAGATATTTGTGCTTTCTTTTAGTTATAGCTTACATAGAATATCGAGTTCCATCTTTTTACTTTCAATCTGTTTGTATCCTTGGGTCTAAGATAAGTCTCTTGTGAGCAGCTTATAGATCATATTATTTAATCTGTCTTTTACTTAGTGAGTTTTGTCCATTAACATTCAAAATTATTACTAGAAAAACAGGTCTTGGGCCTAGCATTTTATATCTATCACTGCAGATATCACAGTTTCTTAAATTCTAAATATTAAATGCTAACTTAAATACCATTTGATTAGCTTTCAAAACTGTGAAGGTTCTCAAAATATCAAGTAGAAGGTTATTACAAATGTCAACCTATGTTACTGAGCAATTTCAGTCAAATATGACCTATGTTACTTGAACAATTTCAAGTTTTGAATTTCAGGAAAATGTAAAGATACGAATGTTTTTACAATTAATATATGAAAGTCTTAACTACCAAAATGGGTATCTTGGTAAGCTTATGCATAGGCATAGTAGATAAAATATAATCATCATAAAGCCTTTGTTTGTACAGTTAAGTTTCATAAACCAATTTAAAATGAAGGCAAACCAAGAAAAATATATAGATATACAGGTATTACAGTTTCTTTAATTCTAGATATTAAACCATTTGATTAGCTATCAAAACTGTGTACATTCTCAAAATATCAAGCAGAATATTATTAGAAACTTCAACTTTGCTATAGTAATGACCTATATTTTCAAATTGTTGCTTTCAGGAGTTTGTGCCTTTTTATTGCTGAGGAATATTCCACTGAGTGGACAGACCATGCTTTATTCAGCCATCTGTTGAAAGACTCTTGGGTTACTTCCAGTTTGGGGCCATCACGAAGAGGAGGGCTGCCATAAATGTTGATGTACAGGTTTTGTGTCTACGTTAAGTTCTCATTTCTCTGGGTTAAATTCTTAGAAGTGGGATTGTTGGGTGCCATGTTAATTGTACATTTAATCTTGTAAGGAACCACTAAATTGTTTTCCAAAGCAGCTGCACCCATTTTGCATTCATGTGCTCCAGTTGCTACAAATTCTCACCTGCACTTAGTTAGGCTGGTGTTTTTTTGGCCATTCTAACACATGTGCATGATGTTAGCCCATTATAGCTTGGATTTGCATTTCTCTGATGACAAATGAAGCTGAGTCTCTTTTTGTGTGTTTATTTGCCACCTGTTCGTCTGCTTGGGTGAAGCATCAGTTCAAGTTTTTCTCCATTTCACTCCCTTGGTTGTTTGTCTTCTTATTACTGAGTGTTCAGAATCCTTTATATATTCTGGATCCAAGTCTGTTGTTGGATATGTAAGTTTGCAAATATTTCCTCCTGGTCTGTGAATTGCCTTTTCATTCTCTTAACTGTGTCCTTTGCAGGCCAAAAGTTTTTTAATTTTGATGATGTTCAATTTATCATCCTTTTTTGGTTATGGACCATGCTTTCAGTGTTGGATTGAAGAACTCTGTTTTCTTCTAAGAGTTTTACTGTTTTACATTTAGGTCTATAATCCATTTTGAGTTGATTTTGTATACAGTATGAAGTACAGGCCAAGTATTTTTTATATTTATACCATGACTTAAAATAGGGTATATGCCTCCTCCAACTTTGTCCTTCTGTTTCAAAATCCTTTTGCTTATTCCTTTAACTTCCCATCTAAATTTTGGAATCTGCTTGTCTATGTCTACATAGACTCCTGCTGGGATTTTGATGGTATTGCATTCTTCGTAAGTATACCAAGCCACCCATCCATAAACATAGTATGTCTTTCCATTGTTTTATATTTTTCTTTTACTTCTTTCATCATGGTTGTGTACTTTTCAGCACACAGAGTCTACACATATTTTGTTAGATTTATACCTAAGTATTTCATTGATTGGAGCCCTCGTAAATGGTACTGTTTTTTTTTTTAATTTCAGTTTTCAATTGTTCATTGCCGTGGTATAGAAATATAATTGATTTTCATATCCTGCAACTTTGCTAAACTTTTACTTCCAGGATCTTTTCTGTAGACAATCATGTCATCCATAAATAGGAGTGTTTTCTTTGTTCCTTTCCAATCTGCTTGTCATTTGTTTGTTTTTCTTGTCTTAATGCACTTTCTGGGGCTTCTAGTATCCTATTGACAACTTTGCCTAGTTCTTGAGCTTAAGGGAGAACATTAGCTCTCTCACCAGTAAGTAGAACGTTAGTGGAGACTTTGTGTAGATGTCCCTTATAAACTTGAGGATGTTCCTTTCTATTCCTTTTTTGTGGAGAGTTTTTATCATGCATGGATGCTGAATTTTGCCAAAAGCATTTCCTTTGTCTATCAACATGATCACGTGGTTTTTCTTGTTTAGTCCGTTAATATGGCAACTTATATTGCCAGATTTTTAGCTGTGGAACCTGTCTTGCATTTCTGGGATAAATGCCACTTGAGTGCGGTGTATTTTTCCTTTTACATATTGCTGTGTTTGATTTGCTAATATATTGTTAAGGATTTTTGCATCAGTGTTCAGAAGAGATAGAGGTCTGTGTCTGCACTGTCTTTGGTTTTGTAACGAAGTTGTGCTGGCCACAAGTGTGAGTTGATAGAGATATGAATTAAGCTGGTCTGGATAGGACTAATGTAAATTAGCATACAGGGTAAAACATTATATGGTCTGTATTTCACAACTTCAACTTCTGTATGAGACCAAAGGAATAGATGTTTATTTGTTGCAAAATGTATAGTTTTGGTAGCACAATATCTAATTTAATGTGTATGCCAGTTGATCCATAATTACATGGAGTCTTGACTAGGGAGTTATGTCTCGTTGGTTTGTGCAGGTCAGTGTGACGCCCCTATACATCCCAGCGAAATTTGGGAAGAGAATCAAAAAGTATTTGCAAAGTCCCTTGTAGGGACTGGGGAGAAAAAAGGAAATATTAAACTTCCCCACCTGGGGAATTCCTGATATTCTCAAAAGAATTGGGGACAATCAATTTAATAGGCCAAGCCATCGATCTTGGGGCTTGCCCTTATGAAACTTTTTCCTGGAAAGGAGAAACTACACCTACTTATAATTATGCCTGAGTTACCCTCAGAGAACCCCTTTTGTTGTTCAGAGGGGGCCTCTCTCTTTAAGCTAACTCAGCATGTGATCTCACTGCCTTCCTTCCTACATGGGACATGACTCCCAGGGGTGTAAATCTCCCTGGCAACGTGGAACAGGACTCCCAGGATGAGCCAGGACCTGGCATCATGGGATTGAGAAAGTCTTCTTGACCAAAACGGGGAAGAGAGAAATGAGACAAAAAGTTTCAGTGGCTGAGAGATTTCAAATAGAGTCAAGAGTTCATCCTGGAAGTTATTCTTATGCATTCTATAGATATCCCTTTTTAGTGGCTGGAGGAAAGTACCTGAAACTGTTGAACTGTGTTCCGATAGCCTTGATTCTTGAAGGTGGCTTATAACTTTATAGCTTTTACAATGTGACCATATGATTATGAAAACCTTGTGTCTGATGCTGCCTTTATCCAGTGTATGTACAGATGAGTAAAAAAAAAAATTAGAACAAAAATAAGTAAATCATAGCGGGGATAAGGGGTAAAAAAATAAATGGGTAGATTGAAATACTAGTGATCAGTGAGGGGAGGGTAACAGGTAGGGGATGTATGAGTTTTTTCTTTTTTCTCTTTATTTCTTTTTCTGAAGCGATGCAAATGTTCTAAAAATGATTATGGGATGAATACACAACTACGTGATGATATTATGAGCCATGGATTGTATACTTTGGTGGACTGTATGGTACGTGAAGATATTTCAAAATATACACTTTTAAAAAAATGAGTTGGGCTCTCTCTAAGTCCAACTCTGAAAGTAAAATCATTACCCTCTCCCCTAAGTAGGACATGACATCCAGGAGTGAAAGTCTCCCTGGCGACATGGGACATGACTCCCAGGGATGAACCTGACCCTGACACCATGGGCTCGACAACACCTTCCTGACAAAAAAGGGAAAAAGAATTGTAACAGATAAGGTATCAGTAGCTAAGAGAGTTGAAATAGAGTCAAGAGGCCACTCTGGAGGCTACTCTTACTCTAGCTTCAGCTAGATATTGCTAATTGCCATGGTTTGCCAAACCCCAACCAACATCATTCCTTTTAAGCCTAAAGAACACCCTGGGCTCTATCTGAGATTCTACAAAAGTTTCACGCACTAAGTTTACTTTTCAGAAACCTAAAATCTTCAGATGGTTCCTAGGCCAGAAAATTCTGAAACCCAGAGGGGTCAGCTTCTCCAAGAACAGCAACTAGTTCCATCCCCCTACCCCTTATTATCAACAGTCCTTTCCAACATGAAAAAGTTAGATTGGGCATAGCTCAAATGCCCCTAAAGATTGGGAGAAAGATCAAAGGAGAAGGAGGAGTGATAACAGAGAAGATAGGATTTAACAAATGAGCAGGACTTCTGAATCATTATGTTGATATTTCTTTTAGTCTCCAGTGTCTTGGAGTGACTAGAAGGAAAAACCTGAAACTTGGAACTGTAACCCATACCAAACTGTGAAATCTGTTCTGCGACTACTCGTTACAATATACTTTGACATTTATTGCTTTTTGGTATATATATTTTACAATCAAAAAAAAGTTTTAAAAAATGAGTTGAGAAGTGTCCCTACCTCTTCTATTTTCTGGAAAGAGATTGTGGATAATTTGGTTTTATTTCTCCCTTAAATGTTTGGTAGAATTCAGCATGAAATTATCTGCGCCGGGAATTTTATTTTTTGGAAGATTTTTAACTTCAAATTTACTTTCTTTCACAGGTGTAAGACTGTTCAGGATATTTATGTCTTCTTGAGTGGGTTTTGGTAGCTTGCATCTTCCAAAAAATCGGTCCCTTTCGTGTAAGTTTTCAAGTTTATGTGTATTCTCTTATTATTTTTTAAATTTCTGTGGTGTCAATTGCACTATCACTTCTTTTGTATCTACTGTTAGTCATTTGTGTTCTTTATTCCCCCTTGGTTAATCTGGCTAGCTTTATTTATATAATTTTAATAGATTCATTAATTGATTAATTTTCAGAGAGCCATCTTTGATTTCATTTATTTTTCTCTACTGTGTTTCTGTTTTCAATTTCATTGATTTCTGCTCCTATCTTTGTTTTCTTCTTGCTTTGAGTTTAGTTCGCTCTTCTTTTTCTAATTTCTTACAGTGGAAGTTTAAATATTGATTAGAGATCTTTCTTGTTTCCTAATATGTGTTTAATGCTACACATTTCCCTCCAACACTGCTTTAGCTGCAACCCACAAATTTTGACTTGTAGGATTTGACTTTTCATTCCGTTCAAAATGTTCTCTAATTTTCCTTGAGACTTCCTCTTTAACCCACTGATTATTTAGTAGTGATGTCATTTAACTGTCAAATATTTGGGGGCTTTCCAGAGGTCACTCTATTACCGATTTCTAATTGGGTTCTGTGCTGGTCAAGAGAACTTACTTTGAGTAATTTCAACTCTTTTAAAGTTGGTGAGATTGGTTTTGATCTGTCTTGGCGATATTCCGTGTTTGCTTGACATGTATGTATATTCCGAGCTTGTTGGAATATTCCAACAATGTATATTTCCATGCATGTATATTCCGAGGTTGTTAGGTGCAGTGTTCTATAAATATTAATTAGGTGAAGTTGGTTGATGGCATGTTCAGATAACCTATAGCCTGTTTTTCTGTCTACTTCTGTTGATTTCTGAGAGCATAATGTGGAAATCTTGAAGCACAATTATCCGTCTGTCAGTTTCTCGTTTCAGTTCTATCAGCTCCAGCGTCACCCATTCTGCACACACCCATTTAGGGCTATAACGTCCTCTTGACCTTACATAAGACCCCTCTTTACTTCCTTGCTTTTCTTTATAATGATACAACCGAATGAAGCAACCTTACAAGTTCTGTTTACTTTTTCCCCAGTTTGAACTTTCTGCAAATGCTTTGTCCAGCGTGGATTCTGGTGTGTCTGGTTTCTAGAGCTCCACATTATAATTGTGTGATCAATTCACAGGGTTGCATGTGACCGCGGTCCATTAATTCCCGTGACCACAGGCAATTCCATGTGATGACACCACACGTTTTTCGCCTGCTCTACCGCTGATGGGCATTTGGCTAACATTTCCTTCAGGGGTGTTGGAGGTCCCGGTGCCTTCTGATGACCATACACGTACCTTTCCACGGAGAGCTTCCCCGTGATGGAAGTGGTGGGTATGATAACTTTTCAGATACTAGCCTTTTTTTTTTTTTTTTTGCACAATGTGTGTGCACCAATTTACATTCCCACCAGGGAAAAATCTGGCGAATTTTCTTAGAGCTCAATTTATCCCATTAAAAATGATTCTCCTTTATTCAGAACACACTCCTTGCTCCTTTCTTTTTTTTGGAATTAAACGTGCCCTTTCCATTTAGAGAAAACAGGAGATTTACATAGTTTCAAAGGACCTCCCTGGAAATGCCTAGAATTACAGAGGGAAAGGAGGAGCTTTGCAGAGTCAAGAAACTGGGCCAAGTGATGGAAATGACCATCCACCATTAGTAAAGGGACTGATCGAAAATGTCCTGTCACCTGATGGCTTGACCAGGGAATATTTCTGGCCAGTGATGCATAACCCAGATCGAACCACCAGGAAACGCCCAACAAACCCAAACTGAGGGACTTATACAAAATAACTGGCCTGTACTCTTTGAAGGCCATGGTCACCAAAGAAGCAAGGAGCTGGCCAGGAAATGCACGTTTTGCTGCATGCCTGCTGAGGGCCGGGCGAGTTCTGGCCAGCCCCTTGCTCCCTCTGAGCCTGTGTGCTTACCTACAAGCCTGGAAGGGGTGGACTATAGTGGAGGGTATGAGGTCCCACCCAGACCCTCTCTGCGGCCATGGCCCCTCACTTCCCAGCTGCTGGGGGTTCTGGCTGCCGAGGCTCACAGCTGCTGCCTCCTTGGATGTGGTTTTCTCAGGGGTGACCCCAGCCGGTCCTGGCATTCAAAGTCCCGGCCCCCCTCTGAGCAAATGCAAAGGACCAGCCCAGTGCCGGGGCTTCCCGTGGGATGGGCCAAGGCCTCCTCCTCTGCCCGGGCGCAGGAGCCCCCCTGAATTCAAGGGGTGTGACTGCATAGTCATCAAGACCCTCTGTACCCCAAAGGCACGGACAGCCTGGAGAAGCCCGGCTCTTCCCTGGTCACCCATGGCAGGCTTCTCTGCAGGGACACAGCAAGGCGCACCTGGCTTCGTGGCTTCCCCAAGTTCCCTCTCAGCCCTGCCCTGACTTGGGGGCTTCACACCTTGTCTCCCCGATGGGACCAGGTACCCCTATAGCAACCAGTGCCCCTGGGTGCATGGATGAGAAAAAGACCCCGGCTGGAAGTGGGGAGGCCTGGGTTTGAGTTCTGACTTCAGATTCCAACTCAGGCCCATCTCAGCCACTCGGGGCTTCTGCTTGCGAAAGAGAGCTGGAAACTGGGGGCACCTCTCTTGGGTGCCACAGCAGGGCCGATTTTGGGGTGCAGGGGTGCCCAGTGGGGTGAGGGGCTTTCTGTCGTTGGCATGGTCTGGAAATCCTGCATCAGTTGTGTTCATTCTGCCCCTGTGGTGGCCTGTCCTGGTGACAGCTCCCTCCCGCCCCGGGAGGGTCTTGCCCCTCTGTCCCTGGGCTTCCCTTTCAGAAAAGCAGGGATGATGGCGGGGCGGGAAGGACAGGAAAACAGAGCTTTTGGTCCTGCCTCAGGCGACACCTGGTGGGCGCAGGGGGAACGACATCCACATCAGCCCTGGCGTGCTCCCCAGATCCCAAAACCTACTCTCCACTCTCGGCCTCTGCCTGGTCTCACCTAGACCAGCCCCCGGTCCCCGGCTCCCATCTCGGCCCCCGAGTTTGTCCTTCCTCACCTATCATCAATCCCTCCCACAGCAGCCAGAGGGTGCCTTAGGGTCCCCAAGTCAGGGCCTGTCCCTCCTCTGCCTATAGCCCTCCATGGCTCCCACCTCCCTCGGGGAAAAGCCCAAATCCTCTCCATGCCCTCCCCGCCCAAGGCCCTCCATGTCCCCTCCCTGCCCTCCCCTCCTCTCACACTCCCTCTTGCTCCCTCCACTTTGGCCACATGGGCCTCTCTGCTGTTCCTCCAGTTCATCAGGCCTGGTACTGCCCCAGGACCTTTGCACGGGCTGCTCCCTCTGCCTGGAACGCCCTCCCCCCACCGCCCCAGGTAATATCATCACTCAATTCCCTCACACCTTCGGGTCCTGCTCCTGTGCCACCTTCTCTGAGAGTTATAACAGAGAAGATAGGATTTAACAAATGAGCAGGTCTACTGAATCATTATATTGTCATTTCTTTTAGTCTCCAGTGTCTTGGAGTGACTAGAAGGAAAAACCTTGGACAGCCCAAGTAAAGCAGCAGCCGTGCTCTGTCCCACTTCCAGCTGTTGTCCTTCACAGATGACAAGCCCAGTGACAAGGGCCATCTTCCCCCCGGGGGGAGCGGCAGGCCCAGCACCTTGGCGAGTGCCAGGCACACAGGGGCCTCAAGGCACAACTGACCGATGAGCACGGAGGCAAAGCCAGAGGAAGAGCCTCACTTCATCTAAACAGGCGCCCCAGGGGGCCTGGCAGGTTCAGGAGCAGGTTTCCGTCCCCTTGGCCCAGCCCAGTCCCTGAAGCGAAGCCCTGCGAGCCACAGACTCCACCGGGCAGGAGGGAGAAATGAACCACAGGACGCAAACCCAAACTTGGTGATGCCAGAGGCAGGGGCTCGCAGGCCCAGGGCCCACCCACACCCAGGGCCCCAGGTGGATGTGGCGGCCCCGGGTGCTCAGAGCCAGCCTGCAGGCTCAGCTGGGGGCCAGAGGACACCCCAAGGACCCTTACCCCCACACCCTTGCAGGCAGCAACAGCAAATGAGGCCAGAAAAGGGGGGAAGGGTGGGCACAGCATTTAGGAACAAAATTTATTCCAATTTTAAAACAGAATTCATCTCAGGAGAAAGATATGAAAAGTTGATTTCCATCAGGTATTTCTGGATCGAGGGGCAGGGCCCCAAGCTCTGGCGCGCAGCCGCCCTGACTCAGGCCATAGAGCCGGCCCCGCAGGCGCCTCCCTCCCGGCCCCGCGCGCGGCGGCACATGCATCGCCAGTGACGGAAGGTTTAAAAACAGCATATGATATAATGTTCTCTTTTAAATAGGTGAAGGTTTAAATTGTCTGAAGTCGGGACCGTGTAACGTACAAGGATCGCCAATTGGCGTCCAAGCGCTGGCACCTCAGCCTCGGGCAGGGGACGTTGGCACAATGACGCTTCTGGGGTGTGGGAACAACAGGGTGCAGGTGCACCCATCAGACCTGGTGCAACTCCGGACACCTGGGCCTGACGCGGGGGTGGGGGGCACTCACAAGAACACAGTGATGGAAATGACGTGTGTCAGGCAAAACAGCCTCACATATGCACACCAGCCTCTCTCACCAGCATCACACATGTACACACACCAACCTCCCCCTCCACACACATCAGCCTCACATGCAGATACACCAGCCTTTCACATGCACACGACAGTCTCACACTACCAGCCTCTCACACGTACACACACACCAGCCTCTCACACCAGGATGGACAGGGAGTGTGACAGGGCTGATAAGGGCAGGTGGGGGCCCTAGGGGCCTGCCCTTCCAGTCCCTCCTGCTCCTACCCCTACAGCAACCCCGCTCTGGGTCCTCCCAGGGCACGTGGAATCGTCCTGCATGAGACCCTCTGGGATGGGCTCAGGCCAAATGGAATACTGGGGGTGAGGGCCCCCCAGTGCAGAGGGCCCAGGTGAGGTGGTTTGGCAGCTCGGTCCCCGGGAGGCATTGACACTTACACCTGCCTTGGCTGCATCCCCAGCCCTGGTCTGTCACCTGCCCGCGCTCACCTGAGCCATAGCAGGGGCCCACAGAGGGCCCCGTGTCCTGACTGACGGGGTGGCAGTCCTCAGAGCTGAGGCGACCGTCACCTGCCCCCCAGAGGACTTGAACTCCTTGGGGAGGGCCACCCCTGGTCCCCGATGTGGGGCAGCTCCGCCCACCCCAGGGGCCACGTGCTCGCGGCTGAGGGCTTGGGACGGCTTCAGATTTATGGCACAAACCCTCCCACTAGGGACTTGGCACGAGAAGGGCCCTTTGGGTATTGACACAAGAGATAAAATGGCGTGAGGATGGCGGGTACCGGCCCAGCCCCCTTCCACCCCCACATGGGGCTGCTCCCTGGGCACGCGGCTGCCCCCCACCTTCCAAGAAGAGCCCCCCACTGGAGCACAGCAGGCCCCCACCACCCCAGCATGGGAGAGCAGGTGTCCGGGTGGGCTGGCTCGCTGGGTGGCTCCTTCCCGGGAAAGGCCGGCAGACCAGCAGTTGCTCAGACACGGGGACGTAAGGCCCGATGTCGCGGGTGGGTCAAAGGCATCGCTGGCGAGTTGTTCTGTTACAGCTGTGCAAAGCCCACATCTCCTGGCGCTGGCGTGGCCAGTCGGCGGCAGATGGAAACACCGACCCCCTTACTGGATAGCTCTGCGCTGGGGGCCTCCAGAGTCCCTCGGGGAGAAATGGTTCTTGGGGGGCCCCTGGGCTGGGCGAGCAGGCAGCCGGCCTTCCTGCGGCCTATGGGACCTTGGTGGGGCGGGAGCAAGTGGTGGGGCCTGAGCCACACAGGTGGCACCTCCATCTCTCGGGGACAGACCTGAGAATATTCTGAAAAAGTCCCCACGCCATCCTCACTGCTTCCAGAATGGTTACAATTCAAAAGGAAACCATAACACAACAGAACACACCTCCTCACCCGTGTGGACCTACTTGCGTCCTCAGGACACTGTGTGGGGTTCTCCTTCGCCTGTCCCGGCTCCTCCCACAAGACCCTCAGGCATGTCCAGGCGGCAGCTGAGGGCCAGGATGGGGCTGTGGGCCGGGACAGGGCTGTGGGCCCTGGAGAGGGCTCTGAGCAGGCTACAGCTTGGCACAGGCAGCAAAGCCTGGAGCCCCCATGCCCCGTGTGACTCTGCAGCACCGCAGAGGGCTGTGGCCAAGGACTGCGGGGGGTGTCTCTGACCAGACGGACTCCTTTTTTCACCCCCTTAAAAAATCATGGGTGAGGCACTTCCCAGGGTGGCCAACCAGGGGCGCCCCCTACTCCCGCATTTTGGAGTTGGGCGAACAAAACCTTGGCATCCTCAGCGACTGTGCATAGAACAATAACTTAAAAAAGGAGAGAAACAAAAGTCACAGTCTCCAGGGCTCCAGAGCTTTCGTAATTAAGAAGAAAACCAGGAGGAAAAAAAGGAAGAAAAAGCACCCCACCTGCAGCCGAGGCTGGCCAGGAGGGCAAGGGCTGGGTGGGGATGGCGGGCGCTGGGACACCTGGCGGGAAGGTGCGGCCTGGCGGGGGTCCCGGGGGGGGACGTCCAGGACACAGGGCATCCCCTGGTCTCATCTCCGTTTGCTGCCTTTTTCTTTTCTTTTTTTAAAAAAGAGCGAACCCAGGTCCAAGGCGGAGAAAGGCCGCGGCGGCCACCGCCAGGGGAACTGGCGCCCCATGGGGGAGACGGAGGACGGCGGGCAGCCCCCATAACTGCAGAATAAAAACCATTTGATAAAAGTAGGAAAAAAGAATGAGCCCCTCCCGCGGGGTGGGCGGCGCACCCTGGGTCCCGCGGGCTCACACCAGGTTGTACTCCTTGAGGTTGAGCTGCAGGATGGTGTCCTTGACGGCCGCGAAGACGAAGCGGATGTTCTCCGTGTCGGTGGCGCACGTGAAGTGCGAGTAGATGATCTTGTCGCTGTCGGGGTTCAGGTCCACGAACATCTTGAGGATGAACTCCCGGGCGGCCTGAGCGTCTCGCTGCGGCCCTGCAGGGCACGGGGAGCTGGGCTCAGCCTGCCGCCCAGTCCCGGCTCCCCCACCACCCCGCCCCCATCTGCCGACCCCGTACTTTCTCGCGGCTACCCATGACCCCAAGGCCAAGTCCCAGGCCCCGCACCAAGTAAGAGCCCACCTGCCTTACTCACGATACCTCACGCTGCAACCCCTCACACTGGCGCTGTACCCCCCATGCACCCACACTCGCCCACAGCTGCATTCGGGCCTCCTCGGCCCCTCCTATGCCAGGCAGGCCCTTGGCTGTCCCCTAGGGGCCGTGGGGAGACTGTGGGTGGCTCTACCCACCCCCACGGGAACAGCGGCTCCAGGCAGCTCAGCCACCCAACTCCACGTCCCAGGGCAGCAAGCAGTAGGGGGAGCCCCCCAAGAGACACAGTGGGCCTCCCCACCCACTAAGTCAGGCAAAGCCTCCGGGGCTCTCCCTGGGAAGCCCGGCCATACTTGAAGCCAACACAAATAAGAGGTGACAGCTGCCACGTTGGGGTCGTGGAAACCAGGTGGATTCCCGGGGGGGCCTGCGATCCCCAGCTGCCAAGGTCCCAGGGAGCTCGGCATCCAGAATGTCCCATCCAGGAGGGGCAGGGTGGGGGTGGGGGGCACTGGGCCCCAGGGGTCTACCCATGGGCCATCAGGCCCACCCGAGTGCCAAGCCCCCGGCCCTGCCCTGTCCCCAGCGGGTCTCACCATCAAACTCGGGGAAGTAGTCCACGAGGTGGGAGTACAGGATCTTGTCCTCGAGCAGGTCCTTCTTGTTGAGGAAGAGGATGACAGAGGAGTTCTGGAACCAGGGGTAGGTGATGATGGTCCGGAACAGGGCTTTGCTCTCCTCCATCCGGTTCTGGCAGTAGGAGAGACATACGGGGGGAGAGGCAGGGGTCCCTCATGGGTCCACGGGGTCTCCAGGCGCTCAGAGGCCCCTCCCCAGGCAGCAGACCACAGGCAGGGCTGGGGGCCCCTCCATGCTCCCAGCACAGTCGGGGACCCCAGCCTCGGCGCCTTCCCGGTGGGAGCCCATGGGCAGCCCTGCCCCTTCCTGGGAAAGAGGCCAAGTTCGCAGAAAGGGCTCGCACCCCAGGACTCACTGCCTGCCAGGGCAGGCCCCACGCAAAGAAATGGCCCCCAGAGCCCAACTCCAAGTGGAAGCCCCACTCCCGGCCCCTGCACCCCACACTGCGGGGAGCCCTACCTCATTGTCGGACTCCACGAGGACTTGGTCGTACTCGCTGAGGGCGACGAGGAACATGATGGAGGTCACGTTTTCAAAGCAGTGGATCCACTTTCTCCGCTCAGACCTCTGGCCACCAACGTCCACCATCCTGGAGGGACACAGAGGGGCCCAGACAACTCAGCCCCGGGGCTGGAGAACCAGCGACCCATGGCCCAAACCTGCCGTCCCATGGGTAGGTAAGGGGGCGTCCCAGACTCTCTATTCTCCCGGGGAGGCCTGAGGCGACAGGGGACCACGAGGCAAGCCCATGGACATCCTCAAATCCCCTCCTGGGGGCTGGACTGTGTCCCCCCAAGAGATCTGCCCCTGGCCCCGTGAATGGCTTCACTTGAAAACAGGGTCTTAGAAAACATGTTCAAATGAGGCGAGACTGGATCAGGGCATCCTTAATCCAACAAGGTCCTTATAAGAAGAAGGCATCTGCACACAGAAACGCTGGAGGAAAGACATGTAGCAGGAAGGCAGACTGGGGAGATGTGTCTGCCTGCAATGCTGGCTGGGCACCAATGGAAGCTGGACCAACCCAGGGGGAGCCTCCCCGCAGGTGTTGGGGCAGTGAGTTCTTGGTGCCACCCTGGCTCTGATCTCAGACCCTAGCCTCTGGAACTAGCTCAGCGGCTTTATGCACCCCCGGTGTGTGGAACTTCCTGGGCTCGCAACCCCAGGACCCTGACACCGTGGGAGCTGGTATTGTGAAGATGCGGGCAGAACACAGTGGCAGGTGCCCCAGGTCCCAACAGGGCCCTCTGCCCAGCACGCCCACCTCTTCCTTGCCTGGCAGGGTAAGCTCACTTTGGAGAAGTGGGGGCACCTGAGACAGGAGTGGCTGGGGGCCAAGTGCCAGCACCATGAGGGAAGGTCGTTGCAGGGATGGTACATGGCCTTGAAGGCAGCAAGGAGGGTGCCCAATGTGTGCCCCCCAGGCTCTAGGCCCCATGGGCTGTGCAAGGACCAGAGACCCCAAGGGAGAATTCCTGGAGCCCACCAACCTGCCTGTGAGCCCTGGGATCCTGCAGTATAGGGGCCGGGACATCCTATGGGTCAACCTGGGTGGGCCCAGTCAGGTCCCTCAGTGGGGCTCTGGGCCTCCACCCTGGCTCCTTAAGCTCAAAACCAATACCCTCTCGATCTGGCTGCGTCAGGCCCCTGGCCCATGCCCCAGCAGCACCCTCTGTTCCACTCAGCACGCACACACCCCAGGGCTCCAGCCCCCGCGGCCTCATTCCCATCTTACTACATCCACAATCCTGCCCCTAAATCGGCCTGGTGCTTCCTCTGCACTGCCACCATGCCCCCTCCCTGTGAGACCTGATTTATCCATCTCATTTCGGGCCCTACGTGAGGGGCTCTGGGGGCAAAGAGATCAGAGTTCGGGGAACCTTGGCTGTCCTTCCCCCAGTGCTTGGTGCCGGGGCAGTGAAGGACCCTTGGCTCAGCGCTCCCCATGCTCAGCGGCCACACCCTGCCCGCCCTGCGCGTGCCCACCTGAAGATGATGTTCTCCAGGTCGAAAGGGTACTCGATGATGCCGGTGGTGGGCACGCGGACCCGCAGCACGTCCTGCTGGGTGGGCAGGTAGCCCGAGGTGGCGATGCGGTCCACGTCCGCCAGGTAGCTGCAAACAGCACCGGGCGGCTCAGTGGGGCCAGGGCGGCCTCGGGGGGCAGGGGAGGCTCAGTGGGGCAGGGCGGCTCCGGGGGCGGGGTGGGACCTTGGGGCCATCGCAAGAAC
>PVIY010040720.1:0-22155 GCA_004026745.1 Myrmecophaga tridactyla | reverse complement strand
GATTGGTATTGCATTGAATCTGTAAATCAATTTAGGTAGAATTGACATCTTAACTATATTTAGTCTTCCAATCCATGAACACGGTATGCCCTTCCATCTATTTGGGTCTTCTGTGATTTCTTTTAACAATTTCTTGTAGTTTTCTTTGTATAGGTCTTTTGTCGCTTTAGTTAAATTTATTCCTAAATATTTTGTTCTTTTGGTTGCAATTGTAAATGGAATTTTTTTTCTTGATTTCCCCCTCAGATTGTTCATTACTACTGTATAGAAAAACTACAGAATTTTGAGTGTTGATCTTGTAACCTGCCACTTTGCTGTACTCGTTTATTACCTCTAGTAGTATTGTTGTGGATTTTTCAGGGTTTCAACATATAGTATCATATCATCTGCAAACAGTGAGAGTTTTACTTCTTCCTTTCCAATTTTGATGCCTTGTATTTCTTTTTCTTGTCTAATTGCTCTGGCTAGAACTTCCAACATAATGTTGAATAACAGTGGTGATAGTGGACATCCTTGTCTTGTTCCTGATCTTAGGGGAAAAGTTTTCAGTTTTTCCCCATTGAGGATGATATTAGCTGTAGGTTTTTCATATATTCCCTTTATCATTTTAAGGAAGTTCCCTTCTTTTCCTATCCTTTGAAGTGTTTTCAACAGGAAAGGATGTTGAATTTTGTCAAATGCCTTTTCTGCATCAATCAGGATGATCATGTGGTTTTTCTGCTTCGATTTGTTGATATGGTGTGTTACGTTAACTGATTTTCTTATCTTGAACCATTCTTGCATACCTGGGATGAATCCTACTTGGTCATGATGTACAATTCTTTTAATGTGTTGCTGGATTTGATTTGCTAGAATTCTGTTGAAGATTTTTGCATCTATATTCATTAGAGAGATTGGTCTGTAGTTTTCTTTTTTTTTGTAATATCTTTGTTTGGCTTTGGTATGAGGGTGATGTTGGCTTCATAGAATGAATTAGGTAGCTTTCCCTCCACTTCAATTTTTTTGAAGAGTTTGAGCAGGATTGGTATTAATTCTTTCTGGAATGTTTGGCAGAATTCACATGTGAAGCCATCTGGTCCTGGACTTTTCTTTTTGGGGGAGCTTCTTAATGACCGATTCAATTTCTTTACTTGTGATTGGTTTGTTGAGGTCTATTTCTTCTCGAGTCAAAGTTGGTTGTTCATGCCTTTCTAGGAAGTTGTCCATTTCATCTACATTGTTGTATTTATTGGCATAAAGTTGTTCATAGTATCCTGTTATTACTTCCTTTATTTCTGTGGGGTCAGTGGTTATGTCTCCTCTTCCATTTCTGATCTTATTTATTTGTGTCCTGTCTCTTCTTCTTTTTGTCAATCTTGCTAAGGGGTCCATCAATCTTATTGATTTTCTCATAGAACCAACTTCTGGTTTTATTGATTTTCTCAATTGTTTTCATGTTCTCAATTTCATTTATTTCTGCTCTAATCTTTGTTATTTCTTTCCTTTTGCTTGCTTTGGGGTTAGTTTGTTGTTCTTTCTCTAGTTCTTATAAGGGGACAGTTAATTCCTCAATTTTTCCCTTTCTTCTTTTTTGAGATAGGCATTTAGGGCAATAAATTTCCCTCTTAGCACTGCCTTTGCTGCATCCCATAAATTTTGATATGCTGTGCTTTCATTTTCATTTGCCTTGAGAAATTTACTGATTTCTCTTGTAATTTCTTCTTTGACCCACTGATTAAAAGTTTGTTGTTTAGCTTCCATGTATTTGTGAATTTTCTGGTCCTCTGCCTGTTATTGATTTCCAACTTCTTTCCATTATGATCCAAGGAAGTATTTTGTATAATTTCAATCTTTCAAATTTATTGAGACTTGCTTTGTGAACCAGCATGTGCTCTATCCTTGAGAATGATCCAGGAGCACTGGAGAAAAATGTGTGTCCTGCTGTTGTGGGGTGTAATGTTCTGTAAATGTCTGTTAAGTCTAGTTCATTTATCATATTATTTTAAATCTCTGTTTCCTTACTGATCCTCTGTCTAGATGTTTTATCCATTGATGAGAGCGGGGAATTGAAGTCTCCAACTATTATGGTAGAGGTGTCTACTTCTCTCTACCTGTTTGAAGCTATTATGTACCCCAGAAAAGTCATGTCCTTTAATCCTTATTCAATATTGCTGAGTGGGACCTTTTTTATTGTTTCCAAGGAGAAGTGACTCGCCTAGTTTGGGTGGTAACTTTTGATTAGATGATTTCCATGGAATGTGTCCATCCAGTCAAGGTGGGGTTGCTTACTGGAGCCCTTTAAGAGGGAACCATTTTGGAAAAACTTTAGAACAACCAGAACCAACAGAGTCCACCCAACCAGAGACCTTTGGGATGAAGAAGGAAAATGCCCCCAGGGGAGCTTCATGAAACATGAAGTTGGGAGAGAAAGCTAGCAGAAATTGCCATGTGCCTTTCCAGCTTAAAGAGAAACCCCAAACATCATCAGCCTTCTTGAACCAAGGTATCTTTCCCTAGATGCCTTCATTTGGACATTTTTATAGTCTTGCCTTAATTTGGACACTTTTATGGCCTTAGAATTATAAACTTGCAACTTAATAAATTCCCCTTTTTAAAAGTGGTTCCATTTCTGGTATATCACATTCTGGCAGCTTTTACTAAAACACTGCTTCTCAGTGTTGTCAGGATTTGCCTCATGTATGTTGGAGCACTCTGGCTTGGGGCATAAATATTTATGATTATGTCTTCTTGTTGAATTGCTCCTTTATTAATACATAGTGTCCTTCTTTGTCTCTTTTAATCATTTTACATTTTAAGTCTAATTTTGTCAGATATTAGTATAGCTACCCTGCTCTTTTCTGGTTGTTGTTTGCATGACATATCTTTTCCCAGCCTTTCATTTTCAATGTATTTTTGTCTTGGGGTCTAAAGTGAGTCTCCTGTAGATAGAATATAGATGGGTCCTGTTTTTTAATCCATACTGCCAGCCTATGTCTTTTGACTACCATTTTGTCTTTTTTCTGCCATTTAGTCTTTTGGATTTTATATGCCATACCTATTTTTTTCTCTTTTTACCTTTATTGATAGTCTTCGTTTGTACACTCTTCTCCAGATCACTCTCTCCTGCCTTTTCCTATCTGCCTGTGATGCTCCCTTTAGTATTTCTTGTACAGCTGGGTCTCTTAGTTGTACTATTTTTGCTATTGTCCTATAATTTTGAAATTATTTAAAAAATTTTTTTAAATGCCATGAATGAGTAGAAAAAAATAGCTCCATTATTCTTTAGTGGTAGGATTGGAGAAATGGACAGAGAATCAGAAAAGAAGAAAGGTGCAAAGATTGCATACTCAGAAAACAGACCGTTTCCATATTGATTTTTAACTGGGACGTTCAGAGGGTAGAGGGAGGGCTATGTCTTCTCCTCTCGTTCCACTCCTAGAAGAGGCGAGCCTCTTGGGAGACAGGGTGTGGGAAGAGGACTGAGGGGAGGAATGGTAACAAGGCCTGGAAGCGAGAATCTGAACCAGCAGGATGAGAAAGCTTTGGAAACACCTACATTTCTATACATTTTACGTTTGTAATTTGGGAGCTTTTGTTTTCTTCCTAAGTTATACCATCTTAATTTAGTGTATGGTCCTTTTGAAAGATCTCTACCTGTTTTGACTGAAATAAGGGGAACTAAATTTGGGGGCTGGCTTGGGTGTGATGAGTGGTAAATGGTAGAGAGATGGAAGAAGGGAGCAGACTGGTGAGAAAGCAAGCTAGTGAGACCCCAGATGGTGCAGTCCTTCGACCAAAGGGCCCCTCCACTTGTGTAGAGCCACGAAGTTTAGGGGCAATGCTCTTTCCTCTTTCTGGGTAAAGGAAACCTGCCTCATGGTGTCTTCTGCAGTCCCCTTTTCTCTTTTCTGGTCCACTGCCACTTCTCTTCTTGGAAGCCTGCTGTACAGAAAAATTTCCAGCTGTGCAGATGTTGGTATCAGCAATTGCTGTCTTGTCTATTGTAAAACGGAGCCACCTCGGTGCTTACTTACCATATCCTGCTCCTCATCCCTTATAACCCTCCTAGCTGAGGTTCAAGGAAGAGAAGTGGCCTTCAGAGTCTGCCTCTTTCAGGCTTGGAAACTTTCCTTCCTGGTAACATAGAGGTTCCTTTTCTGGAGGGGATGACTTTTTGTTTCTGGAAGGAAGAACCAAAAAGAAAAGAATTTTATGAACTCAGTTGTAGCATTTAGTATTTTTATTTAACTTTGAAGGTGATGGGTTCTATAAGAATTTATACATTTTTATGAAAAGGAAACCCATATAGAGAGCATTACTTCGCTTTAGTAATATTTTCATCTGAAATCTCTTTTCTGCTTAATCAAGTAGCAGAGTGAAGGTCCTTCTGAGTAAATGGCCCCTCACAGTGCTGCGCATTATGCCCTCCCTGGGAAGGTCCAGGTCTGTCAGACAAACATGTCTTCTCCACTCCTGCTGTCATAGCTGGGATCCTCCCCTAATTCATGGAAGAAAATCCAATCTTCCTCTTTCTCTTTCCAGAGGGAGTTCATAGACCTAAGCCTCTAGTATAAAATGTAAGCCCCCAGGGATGTCAACAATGCGATATTCTCCTTCCTGTTTGGGTCTCACTCTGCTAAAAGAGGTATTTACAGAAAAAACTCCACCTTTTACAGCCAATTATAGAAAATAAGCAGGATTAAGATTGATTATCCTAAAATCTTCCCCAAAACAGTTCTGTGAGACTGGAGCAGTAAGGAATTGTAGAACTTACTCCCTTAGAAGCTAATATAAAAGAGTGATTCTGAATCATTCCATTTTTTAAGGCCGTTGGCTACCAAGTGAATAGGGCTTGGTTTTAAAACTTTCTATCTCTCCCCCAATTTCAGTTCCTATACAAGAAACAAAGCAGCAAATTGTTAAACCACACTATAAGGACATTGAGAATGTCCAGCTTCATCCCTAACACTCAACTGTTTCTACTTTAAAACATTAAGTTCCTCATAAGGCAAAGAGTTCTCTCTGCTGAACATGCCAGCACCAGGTATCTCTAAAAGCCTGCCAGCTCTGCCACTCAGTGAAAATTAATCAAATTCTGAGCCTACTCAGGAAACAAAATGGGAAATCACTACAGCTTGGGGATTTTCTAGTGACAGAATTGTTGGCCAACTAACTAAACATCATCACATAACCTCATTTTTAAAACTTTTTTTTATTGTGAAATATATATACAAAGAAAAGACAATTTTCAAAGTACACCTCAACAAGTAGCTACAGAACATATTTCAGAATTTGTTATAGGTTACCCTTTCACTATCTCCGATTTTTCCTTCTAGCTGCTCCAAAACACTGGGGACTAGAAGAAGTATCAATATAGTGATTCAGCAGTCATGTTTGTTAGTTAAATCCTATTATCTCTGTTATAACTCCTCCTTCTTCTTTGACCCTTCTCCAATGTATAGGGATCTTTAGGCAATGCCCCTTCTGATTTTTTCATGCTGAGAACTGGTGCTGACACTAAAAGATAAGGGGATATAATTAATTGATAATCTTGAAGAGGCTGTCCCTCTGGTCTGAGGATTTATCTGGCCTAGGAACCCTCTGGAAATTATAGGTTCCAGGAAAGCAAATTTACTGCATGAAACTTTTATAGAGTCTCAGTTCCAGCCCTAGGTATTCTTAAGAATTAACAGAAAGGCTATTCTGGAGGCTACTCTTAGGCAAGCTTTAGCTAGATACTGCTAATTACTACACTTAGCCAAACCCCAACCAAAACAATTCCTGTTAACCCTAAAGAACACCTAGGGCTCTATCTGAGTCTCTACAGAAAGTTTCATGCATTCAGATTACTTTCCAGAAACCTACAACCTCCAGATGGGTTTCTAGGCCAGAAAAGTCTGAAACCCAGAGGGGCCAGCCTCTCAAAGAACATCAACTCGTCCCCATCTCCCTATCCCATATTATTGACATCCCTTTCTGACATGAAAAAGTTAGAATGGGCAGAGCCCAAATACCCCAAAAGATTGAGAGAAGGATCAAAGGAGAAGGAGGAGTTATAACAGAGAAGATAGGATTTAACAAATGAGTATGAGTACTGAATCATTATATTGATCTTTTAGACTCCAGTGTCATGCAGCAGATATATGGAAAAAACCTAAAATTGTAGAAAAGTAACCCACACCAAACTAAAATCTGTTCTACAACTACTTGTTACCAAACTAAAATCTGTTCTATAACTACTTGTTACAAAGCACTTTGAAATTTATTGCTGTTTTGTATATAATATTTCATAATAAAAAATGATTTAAAAAAAAAGAGTTAACAGGACTGAAGTTGGTTGGTGTTTAGCAAACCATGGGAATTAGCACTATCTAACTACAGCCTGCAAAGAGTAGCCACCAGAATAGTCTCTTGATTCTATTTGATCTCTCTCAGCCATTGATGCCTTAGTTTATAACACTTCTTTCCCACCTCTTGGTTAGGAAGGTGTTGTCGGTCCCATGGTGCCAGGGCCAGACTCGTCCCCAAGAGTCACACCCCAGGTCGTCAGGGAAATTTTCACCCCTGGATGTCATGTTCCTTGTAGGGGGAAGGGTAATGATGTTCCTTGCAGAGTTGGGCTTAGAGAGAGAGAGGCTACAACTGAGCAACAAAAGAGGTTTTCTGGAAGCAACTCTTAGGCCTCAATATAGGTCGTCTTAGCTTCTCCACTACAGAAATAAATTTCATAAGGACAAACCTCAATATCAAGGGGTTGGCCTATTTTCTTGGGAGTCCCCAATGATTGAGAAGGTATCCAGGTTTCCCAGATAGGAAAATTTAATAGTTCCATTTTCTTTCCTTAGGACCCTCAAGGGACTCTAAAAATACGTTTTAATTATCAGCCCACCATAGTCTGAGATATATCATGGTATTACATTAAGCTATTCAGAATTATAAGGCCTCAGTTCTATTCTGGATTCCAGGAGTTTGGGTTGTTTAAATGAGCTATCCAGACAGGTTGATTGTATTTACAGAAAATTTAGTTTCTAGACATAATAAACCTCTCTGCCTTTGGTCACATACAGTAGGTGAAAGTCTAGAATATGTACACTATCATTTTCTTCCCTATAGTCTGATTTACCTTAGTCCCAGCCAGACTGGCTCTGTTTTTTTCTGTAATTGAGGCCCAATCTCTTTTTTGGTTACTTTAACTGTTACTGTATATAGCTATACTAACTTTCAGGACTGCAGCACTCCATTTCTAGGTCTTAGGTGTCACAAAGTTACTCAAAGTTCTGGGGAAATACAAATTGATACACATATATCTCAGTGTCTCAGAATCTAGAAATATGCTTACAACTTCAGACTAAGTGTGATTGCTATAAAGGCTTACAATCTAGGATCCCATTTTCTTATAAGTATTTTCTGAAAGAAATCTTAGCATATTTTTTTCTCACTTATTTTGTACAACACATTTTTCCCAAGATTTCTTCAGTTCATTGCAACCTCTCAACATCCTTCGTTTTTGTAGCCATATCATATTCCATCACATAAATATATCACAGTTCACCATTCTGTTTCTCAGTCTTTGTACCCTTTGGCTCCCTCCATCTATTGGACATCATCATATAACTTCATTTTTATTCCACCTTTTTAGGGTTCTTTTGTTGTCAGTGATGATGATTATGATGTTGGGGTATAACTCACATACCACAAAATTCACTCATTTTGCCAGTCGGCCAAGATGGTGGGATAAAACACTCTAGGGTGCTGTTCCCTGACAGAATCTTCAAACAACTAGCAAAAACAGGCAGAGCCATCTTCCTCAAAACTCTGGAAAACAGTTAAAGGGTTGCAGCATCTGGACAAGTGCCAGATCATAGGGAGTAGAGGGAAATTCCTAAGGCCACAAGCATAAGCCCAGGACATGATTAAAGCTCAGAAGAGACAGAGAGGACCATGCACTTAACTTTCGCCTTGGATAGATCTTTTGATAGGAAGGCTAAACTCTGCAGGAGAGCACCAGCCACCCAGAGCCAATTTGCAAAGACTATAAAAGGTGTTTGTTCCCCTTGGCTTGTCATTGTTAGCTCCTGGTGCTCAAGGAAATCTGTCAAATCACTAGCTGGATACAAACTTAAGGAACAAACAACTCAGACTAAATCCCAGAGTTTGCACTTTAAAATTTTTACATGTACAATGTGAAACAAAAGATTACAAGGCAAAGAAACAGGAAACGATGGCCCATCCAAAGGGGAGTTAATGCTTAATTAGTAGAAAGTTTGTTTGGGGTGAAGGAAGAGTTTTGGTAGTGGATGCTGATGAAGGTAGCACAACCTTGTAAATGCAATTAACCCATTGGATTATCTATTAGAAGGTAGTTAGAGGAAATTTTAGGTTGTATAAATGTTACTAGAATAAAATTTTTTAAAAATAGGACTGTACAACACAAACAGGAACTAAGGTAAACGATGAACTATAGTTAGTAATATGATAATATTGTTTTATCCACTGTAACAAAATTGCCACCCTAATGCAAAGTGACAATAAGGAAAACTGTATGTAAGGGTAAGTATGTGGAAACTGTGTCCCATGTGGAGGGGAGGGCAGTGAGTTCACCTGCCGAATTGGCTTAGACCTCATTATTTTTTAATCAGGTAGAGAATCTGTTACTATGTAGAAAAATATCTTACTTTTAACTCCATAACTAGTTGTCTCAATTTATCAGGGCTATTATGACAAATACGACAAAATGGGTTGTCTTAAACAATAGGAATTTATTGTCTCATGGTTTGGAAGGCTAGAATAGAGGCCCAATGTCAGGGTATTGGCAGAGCATGCTTTCTGGTGGCATCTATATCTTTCTGGTGAGGTTAATACTCCATCATATGCTAATATCACTAACTTGTCCTACCTCTGGCTTCTACTATGTGCCCAATTCCCTTTGTTTATTAGGACTTCAGCCATATTGAATTAAGGCCACCCTCATTTAACTATTAATAGCATCATCAAAGGTCCCTTCTACAAATGGGTTCACAGCCACAGGACCAGGGATCAGGATTTGAACATGTCTTCTGTGGGGGACATCATTCAGTCCCCAACACTAGTTAATTGAGATAATTCCCATGACACAAGCATAATAGCATGTACCACATCTCTCTTTAAAACACCTCTTCACTCTGGGTTTCATCTTGTAGCAGCCACTACCAACCAAAGCTAGTCAAAAATTCTATTTTTACTATTCTAATTTTATTAAAATCCCTTTTACCTTTAATACAATGTGCTAACACTATCTTTCCATTTCTGTGCTTGTTATCTCTGAATGTCTTAGCTGTTTGTTCTCTTAACCCATAAAAAGCTGAGGGAGATACATTACTAGTACCACAATAATACTACAGGTAAATAATTTAGGGGAGCATAAGAGGTAAGGGATGTTTTAGGTTTTCTTTGGTGTGGGTGTGTCTATCTGTTACTTTTCTCTTTGGAGCAATGAAAGTTGTCTAAAATTGAGAGGGACGATGATTGTACAACTAAGTGAGGTCACTCACTAAGTTTGTTTTTCAGGAAGTTAAAACTTCCAGGTTATTCCTATGCCAATTAAGCCCTGAAACCCAGAGACACTAGTCTCTCAAATAAAATCTACTTGTTGTATCTCCCTTGCATAACATCGACACCTCTTTTCAATATGAAGAAGTTGGAATGGTTATTGTCCAAATATACTTGAAGACTGGGAGAAGGATCAAATGAGAGGGAGGATTTGTAACAGAGAAGACAGGATCTAACAAAAGATTGTTGACTACTAAATCACTATATTGATATTTCTTGTCAATATCTAGTTTATCAGAGCAGCTAGAAGAAAATACCTGAAATTGTAGAACTATAACTCGTACCACACTTTGAAATTTGCTCCATATACTTGTTAAACTGAACTTTGAAATTTACCACTGTTACAGTTAGGTTCATGTGTCAGCTTAGCTAAGTGATAGGGCCCAGTTGTCTGGTCAAGCAAGCACTGGCCTAACCATTACTGCAAGGACATTTCATAACTGGTTAATAAACCAGAAAACTGGTTTATTAAGTTATCAGCACATTGATTGCATCATGGCTGATTACATCTACTGTCAGTCAAGGAGAATGTCTTCTGCAACTAGTGGTTTAATCTAATCAGCCGAAGTCTTTAAAGAAGGCAGAAGTCTGCTTCGGCCAGCCAGCCTCCCCTTTACTAAGACCTTCATTGGAGCTGTCAGCTTGTGGCCTGCCTTATGGAGTTTGGACTTTCTCCACAGTTACATGAGACACGTTTATAAAATCTCATATTTACAGATGCCTGCTGTTGGTTCTGTTTCCCTAGAGGACTTTGACTAATACAATCACTTCTCTGTATATATGTATTCCATAATAAAAAATGTTTTTTTTAAAAGTTAACATATAAAACTTTTAGAAAGGGTCTGACATATAATAAACACTACGTAATCATTTGCCCACATTATTTTTTATTGGCTAATTGATTTTCCCATGAATTTTCCAGAGCTTTTTGTTCTTTTGTTTTACTTTTATTTTCAATTTGTATGAGTAATTTGTATAAGATATAAATTTCGTCATATATTTCGGAAATGTTTTTTCACTTTGTTGCATGCTTTTAAAATCTATATTGCTTTTAGATAAGATGACAATTAAAACTTTGTATAGTCAAATCTATCAATTCATTCTAGGTATCTTTTTAAGCTTGGATATCTGCTACCAATCAGAAAATTGACAGTAATTGCTTCTTATTTCTTCTGTTTCTTCAATCTGACTTTTTTTGGTGTTTTTTTTTGGCGGGGAGGTGCATGGTCCAGGAATAGATCCCAGGTCTCCCGCATGACAGGTGAGAATTCTAACTTCTAACTTTTGACATATAACAACCCATTTGTAATTTATGGCAGCATATGTCAATATTTTTTAAATAACTAATTGCCCTAAGTATTAATACTTTTCCCTATTAAAGATTATTGAATAATGTTTCATTTCCTTATCAGATCATAATGTAAATATATATATAGAAAATAAATATATATATATACTTTAAAATAAATCTGAGGAAGGGTATTATCTTGCCTCGACACAGCGGAGGGAGTTACTTCACGCCCTGCCATGATAGAACCTGGCATATGCCTCGGCTCTGACTGCAGGAACTTGAAAGGATGGCAGGGGGTGGCAAAATAACCGAGTATCTTAAATGAAAGAAGAGCAAAGCTATAGAATATCAGTCTTACTTGTAAATCACTGGGTTTTTTCCTTCCTGGGATTCCAGAAGATGAGGAACTCTTGCTGAGGGTTTCAGATCAAAACTACTATCATTAAGATTCATTTTCACTTTTAACCTTTAAACAAGATAATGTGTTAGAAATATTTGACAACAACTTACACTTATACAAAAATTGTTATATACTGACTGCTATGTACATGCCATTACTTCAAACTGGTATGCATTTCTTGGATGAGATCTGTTGTTTAAGAGTTGCAGAAACCATGGGGAGAGTGACTTGCCATTTACTGAGAACTGGCAATCAATTTGGCAAATTTTAAAGCACTTCCTATCGACTGGGAGCTTATGTTCTAATGTAAAAAGAAGCTATAGAGTTGTGTCATTCACAATCAGCAGTTGTGGACGCTTGCCCCTGTGGCGGTCCAAAACTGTCTGAACATCCCTTTCCCATTCTGGTGGTTCCCCTCCACTAAGCTTTCCCCAGAGAGAATCCAAACATTCATTTCCCAGCCTCCCTCCACAGGATGGCTGACATGTGCCGTACATTCCTCCAATCTTGCATCCAAGCAAGACCGGATGGGAATGGTGAAACTCCTATGTGGAGTTCCCATCTTACAGGTTATAGCAGAGCTGGGATGGTTCTGAGGGCAACGGCGGGAGCCGAAGACTCCTGATTCTGCAGTGTCTTAAGTATGGCAGAAACAACACCTCTCTTGACCGGCCAATTCTGCACTGTGATTTTGGGAATTGTTCCTGAAAGTCCAGCCCTGCTTCCTAAGGCCTCCCAACAATCCTGGGAGCAAAAAAATCTTTAATAAATGAATCCTTGTCTATGGTAGATTCAGTGTCTGAAACTAACAACCTGGCCAGCATCCTAACTAACACATTCAGTACACCCAGCATCCTAACACATTCAGTACACCCAGCATCCTAACTAACACATTCATTACACCCAGCATCCTAACTAACACATTCATTATACCCAGCATCCTAACTAACACCTTCAGTACACCCAGCATCCTAACTAACATATTCAGTACACCCAGCGTCCTAACACATTCAGTACACCCAGCATCCTAACTAACATATTCACACCCAGCATCCTAACTCACATATTCAGTACACCCTGCATCCTAACTAACACATTCAGTACACCCAGCATCCTAACTAACATATTCACACCCAGCATCCTAACTCACATATTCAGTACACCCAGCATCCTAACTAACACATTCGTACGCCCAGCATCCTAACTAACATTCAGTACACCCTGCATCCTAACTCACACATTCAGTACACCCGGCATCCTAACTAACACATTCATTACACCCAGCATCCTAACTCACACATTCATTACACCCAGCATCCTAACTAACACCTTCAGTACACCTAGCATCCTAAGATATTCAGTACACCCAGCATCCTAACTAACACATTCATTACACCCAGCATCCTAACTCACACATTCAGTACACCCAGCATCCTAACTAACACATTCAGTACACCCAGTGTCCTAACTCACACATTCAGTACACCCAGCATCCTAACTAACATATTCACACCCAGCATCCTAACTGACATATTCAGTACACTCAGCATCCTAACACATTTGTACACCCAGCATCCTAACTAACATTCAGTACACCCTGCATCCTAACTCACACATTCAGTACACCCAGCATCCTAACTAACATATTCACACCCAGCATCCTAACTCACATATTCAGTACACCCTGCATCCTAACTAACACATTCAGTACACCCAGCATCCTAACTAACATATTCACACCCAGCATCCTAACTCACACATTCAGTACACCCAGCATCCTAACATATTCAGCACACCCAGCATGCCGATGAAATAAAGAAATTAATGCAAAGGATCAATCTGATCCTGCCTTAATCAGAGTGCATTCTCCTACAGAATGGGATTTTGAAATATGTTTTGAGTAAAAGAAAATAAATGGGTATGGCAGGCATCTAGATTAGGATATAACGCATATTGGCATTTTTATACAAAGGACAAGGTTTCCCATATTGATATAGCTGTGAAGGGCTAATGTAATTTTTCATTTGTCTGTAGGAATTTAATTTAGGTTGGGCTATCCTTGGGTAGAAATTTGAGATTGAGAGTAAATAGTAACCCGAGGAAAATTAGAACTTAGCGGAGAAGGGTATTATCTAAGAAGGCAAACTGAAAGGATGGATAGTAACAGCCTTACTCTACTCAGTGGCTTCTTCTCTGTACTCTACACTCTGAAGCACTTGGCATGGTGCCTGATCTTGTCTTTCCTCTCCTGACATCTGCGGCAAATCTTCTGTTTCCCTCCTCTTTCACTAACTGCTGCTTCTGTCTCCTCCTGATTTTCCATATTTAGTATCTTCTAAATTTAATAGTACAACCTTTGGTTCTCATTCTTTTATTTCCTTTTCCCAATATTCTTCCTTTAATCTATGTAATCCATTCTTAAGGGCCTGTCACTTCCAAAGTGAATAATTCTTCAGTTTATTTCATCAGCCCCCAAATCTTCTCTCTTGAGCTGTAGTCTCACTTTTCCAACAATCTGAAAGTACTACCATTATACTAAGCTCAATATGAACAATCCGAACTCATCTAACTGCTTTCCAGAATCTGTTCCTCCCGTGTCCTCTTCTGCTAATGGCCCTTCTGTCCTCCCAGTGACCTCCATTTAAAGGTCAGGGTCTTCTCTGACTCCCTCTGTCCCCACTCACCATATCTAATGACTATTTCATTAGTTCATGAAACACTTTATGCCACTCATCACTATCCTCAAGAAGTTTATAGTACATGTAGAGAAATATATGTGCAAGCAAAAATTATAATAAATATAACAAATGTAAAATATAAATATATAATAAATATAATATAGTGAAATGTATTTATAAAATAGATATAAGACTGGGGCTCTGAAGCAGTGATCTTCAAGTTATTTGGTTTATATACTTCTTAAAAGAATTTTGAAAAACCACATACTCCTACATATTTTAAAGTTGATACCTAAAATCTTTCATCATGGTTAACTAAGTATTTTTCTTGTTAACTGATGATTTTTAATACATCAAACATTCATTAGGATAAAATAAAATTAATAGTGGTCTTACTAGGAATGAAAATTTTATGATATTACTTGATAAAATATCTTTTTTAATGACCATATTGAATAAAATACACCAAATCTGAAAGCAATCACATATTTTTATCCCATGGTTATAGCCAACATATTTTGAAATTTTGGTATAATACAAAACACTCCAGTTATATTTAAAAGAAGCATCACTATCTATATGCCTCCAACTATTCTGAATTCAGTGCTACCCAACACAAGCCAAGTAGATTCTAAATCCAAGCCCTTAAATAAATGGTCGATAGACAGATAAATAGACAGAAAGACAGACATGATACAGAAATAGTGTTAGAGATGTGACAGAGAAATACAAGAAAACCTGTGGATTAAATTTCCTTGCTTAATCATTAAAGGAAGTCTCTCTGGGGTCAATATTCTGATTTACCCTTTTATTTAGCACTAGAGTTTTTTACATACAGGTTGAAAGTTACGCCTTTCTTTTAAAAAGTGGGAGAAGAAGTAATGTGAATGCAGATAGGCAGATAAAATTTTAGAAGAGTACAAATGGACTTCAGAATGTGGATACTGAGTCCCTCAAAACTATCTATGTCTGTATATACCTTGGAAAGTCTTTGCAAACCATCACTTTATATGCCAGTTTGAAATCTGAGGGAGCCCACTTACTCCAAACAAATAGACCCTGATAGAATATTCTTTTTGAGCCATCACTAGTCTCACAAAAGGAGGGAAGGTCTCTAAGAACTACCCTCACCTCCAAACACACACACAAAGGAAGCTGAGGCCAGAGGTGTGGAGGCTGGGTCCTTAGTGGAGGGACAGGTGGAGTAATCCTCAGAGCAGATGCCAACAGCAGAGTTAACAGGAAACAAAGCCCTGTGCTACCTAAGAGGTAGGGAAGCTAAACCTGGTACTGCTGCACTGAGCCTAGACCTTTGAAAGGAGCTGAAGTGGCCCCATGTCAATGGACTCCCTGCTAGCAGCAGAAGCTGAAGCAGAAACAAATTATCTCTTGTATGAAAATTTCATCAATTTAGGTCAATAGGATACTTAAATATAAGATTATACAATTAGCTCATAAATAAAATTCATTAAGTACAAGAAGGTAAACCATTGACAATCAGTGGGGAAAATCAACAGATTTTCCTACACCAAGTGCTAATGAAAAAAAAATTGGATGCAGAGTAGAAGACCAGAGAGAGGTTCCATCTGTGGCAAAGATGTGCAGGAAAAGATTGGCAGTTTCAGGTAAAAACATACAAAGCCTTACCTGCTTCCTTGGACCCTTCTCTTCTACAGAGAAAAAGCCATAAGCTAACCAGAGAAAGGAAAGCGAACTCTAGGACACAAGCAAAGTTCTGTTGCCTCTGGAGGAAGAATGAAAAATACTAACACACCCAGGACAAAGGTAAAGATCCATTTCTGCTGCAAGAGAGAGAGAAGCAAAATCCCTCCACCTCAGGGGTAAAGGCAAGAAACTGCACTGGGTATAGAATCCTATACCTATACCAAGCGGAGTTCTCCCACCATTGGAAAAGGGGCAGAAAACTACTATCCAAGACCAATCACAGATACAAAGTAAGAGTTTGGCTGCCAAAGAGATAAGGAAAAGGAACATTAAGAAAGCCCTACTCCTCATGAGATTTTGTAGGTTTGTCCAGAGTGATGCTCCGATAAAACCCAGAGTGATTTGAACAGTGAATAAAAACGTATTTGCAAAGTCCCCTTGGGGGAATGGTGAGAAAGGGGGCAAAATTCAACTTCCCCAAGTGGAGAATTCTTGATATTCTCATAAGCAGTGGGGATAACCAAAGTAACAGGCTGAGCCCCCAATCTTGGGGTTTGTTCATATGAAACTTAGCCCTGCAAAGGATAGTCTAAGCATACTTAAAATTAGGCCTAAGAGTCACCCCCAGAGCACCTCTTTTGTTGCTCAGATGTGGTCTCTCTCTCCAGCCAACACAACAAGCAAACTCACTGCCCTCCCCCTCTCTACATGAGATATGACTCCCAGGGGTGTGAACCTTCCTGGCAATGTGGGACAGAAATCCTAGAATGAGCTGGCACTCAGCACCAAGGGATTGAGAAAACCTTCTCAACCAAAAGGGGGAAGAGAAGAAATGAGACAAAATTAAGTGTCTATGGATGAGAGATTCCAAACAAAGTTGAGAGGTTATCCTGGAGGTTATTCTTATGCATTAAATAGATATCACCTGTTTAGTTAAGGTGTAATGGAGAGGCTGGAGGGGAACTGCCTGAAAATGTAGAGCTGTGTTCCAGTAGCCATGTTTCTTGAAGATGATTGTATAATGATATAGCTTTTGCAATGTGACTGTGTGATTTTGAAAACCTTGTGTCTGATGCTCCTTTTATCTACCTTACCAACAGACGAGTAAAACATATGAATTAAAAATAAATAAATAATAGGGGGAACAAATGTTAAAATAAATTTAGTAGATTGAAATGCTAGTGATCAGTGAAAGGGAGGGGTAAGGGGTCTGGTATGTATGAATTTTTTTCTGTTTTATTTTTATTTCTTTTTCTGAATTGCTGCAAATGTTCTAAGAAATGATCATGATAATGAATATACACCTTCTTCTGGGGGAGAGGCAAAAGTGTGGAGAGAACCCCCTTCCACCTTAGGGATGCAGGCATGCAGTGATAGTTGAAAACTGAGTGGGAAGCAGGAACATCTGAGAAAAACCCTCCAGACCTTACCCTCTACCCAAAGTAACAGCAGCCTACTGCAAGAGGAATTTGAAGCCTGTGGTGCACTGAAGATAACAATATCAATAACCGTACCTAAACCAACTCAACTAGATTAATGCTTGACAGAAGAAGCATATCCATTTTCAGATAAATAATATTTACCTCAGTCTATGCTGTTCTTCTACATTCAATGTCTGGAATTCAATAAAAAATTATAAGACATGAATAAGTAACAGAAAATAACCCATTGTCAAATGATTTTTAAAAATCAATGGAATCAGACTCAGGAATGACACTGATACTAGACCTATCAGATTGGGAATTTAAAATAACTATGATTAATATATTAAGGAATTGAGTGGAAAAAAGCAACATGCATGAAAAGATGGAGAATCTCAGGAGAAATGAAGACTATAAGGAAAAATTAAATGGAAATATTAGAAAGAGAAGTCATGATGTCAGAGATGAAGAATTCCTCTGATTGACTCAATAGGTGGGACGCAGAGGAAAGATTCAATGAACTTAGAGATAGGTCAATTGAAATTATCCAAGTGAAATACTAAATAGAGAAAAAAATGAAAAAACGAAACCAGAACAGAGTGTCCAAGAGCTATAGAACTATTGGACAACATTAAATAGTCTAACATACATATAATTGGAGTCTTATAAGGTAGGCTAAAAGAATAAAGCAAAGGAAATATCTGAAGTGATAATGGTCTAGAATTTCCCAAGAATAATGAAAAACATCAAACCACTGATCCAAGAATTTTAGAGAATTCTAAGTAGGATAATGGGGGGGGGGAGGAAAACAAATAAAAGCCCTAGACATATCATAGTCTAGCCATTCAAAACCAAAGCTAAAGAAAATACCTTGAGAGTATCAAGGAAAAAAGAAACACTACATACAGAGGAACAAAGATAGGAATTACAGTAGATTTTTCACTGGAAAAAGAAATCATAACAAAACACAAAATTTACATCACTGTCGTAAGAAGAAATATTATTACCTGCTCCTTTTACAAAATTCACTTTCTATGTAACATGTAGGCAATTTAAGCCACTCATTTGGAGTCATAAAGTGCCTTGAGTTAGATATGCTTGGAAATCTGGAATGCAGTTTGGCCTTTTCAACCTCTTTGAATTCTTTCATTGTATATATTTTGCCTGCAGGAAGAACAGTAACCTAATTAGCATCCTTCAAATTAGCATCCTTCAATGCAATTCCAGTTACTCCTGGGCTTTGAAATCTTATAATAATTAGCAAGAACTAAGTACCAGTCTCACACTGAAGAAGAGTTCTTTTGTCTTCATCTGTGTCATATTGTGCCTTTTTCAAAGGATCATGAAATGGTGGGATAGTAACCTATAAAAGAAAAACTTCTTTGAGGACTAAGCTGCAGATCTGAGTATTAAATTTTTTCAGTCTCTCCTAAACCTTCACCTATGGCTCTTATGCCATAAAGGTGGAGACTACTGATCTATACTAACAACAGGCTAAATGCTATATACATTTAACACATCACAAAGAGATGAGAGCTCTCCAATATCTCTCTTAACAGGCCTTCCAGCTAAAATGGCAAGGAAGGTTCTTACTTCAAAGTGTGAGTTCAGTCTTCAATGGATTCTTTTGTTGTCAGGGTAAATTTAAAAATTCCTTCACCATATACAAAAGAAAAATATAAGCATATATTCACATTACTCTCTAACATAATTAACAATTATGCAAAACTGAACCACTCAAAACTTAATCTGTGAGCCAAGATATTGAAGTCCTAAATCTATTTTAATAGTCAATGTTGTGAATATCAAAATGACATTTTGACATAAGAAAACAGCATTCAGACAGTCACTTTCATGGCCTAGCCTAATCAATGAAATTCTACCATAAGCTAAAAAGGCCACCAATGTATCTTTCTACTAATAATCAGGCTTGTTTTTCTGTGTTAATTATAAAACACAACACAACTATCTAGAATTTCTATTTTACAGAAGCTATGAAGAATACTACTTATATTAAGAAAACTTGAACATATAAAAAGGGATGAAAACAGTACTAGCATTTTCAGACATTTGCAGGTGACCTATTGGTAATGAATAACCAATCAAATTTTAAATTTAAATTGAGGAGAAAACAAAGAACAATTTAAAAGTTTTCCAACAATTATAAGTCCTTCTGAGAGTCTCTTACCTTTACTGACAAGCACTTGTAAACCCCAGAAACTTGAATGGAGGCTCTCAAACTTTATTATTTTATAACATTATTATTGTTGTTGTTAATATTATTATTAAGTCCAAAGAGTTTTTGTACATATGAGTTAGAGCTATCAATATTTACTATATTAGAAATTAAAAAGGAAAATTTTAAATTGTTTACTTATTTTTAAATAACAATGATAAACCTATTATATTTAACATAACTTTTATGAAAAATAACTGTCATGGTCAGGTTCATGTGTCAACTTGGCCAGGTGGTGGTACCTGTTTGTCTGGTTGGGCAAGTGCTCCCTATCTTTTGCTATGGGGACATTTCATAGAATTAAATCATGATCACATCAGCTACATCCACAGCTGATTCCATTTGTAATCAGCCAAAGGGGAGTGTCTTCTCTAATGAGTGATGCTTAATCTAATCACTGGAAGCCTTTTGAGGAGGATTCAGAAGAGACAGGCTCTCTTCCTGCTTTGGCTGGCCGAGCCTCTCCTGTGGAGTTCGTTCAGACCATCCATTGGAATTGTCAGTTTCACAGCCTGCCCTGCGGATTTTGGACTCCATGTTCCCACGGTTACATGAGACACTTTTATAAATTTTATATTTATGAATATTTCCTGTTGATTCTGTTTCTCTAGAGAACCCTAACTAATACAATAACTATTTCCAAAACAAAAATGTTAATGAGAACAGTGGCATTTATTTTACATTTTTGCTAAATCTCTTTAATATCCTGCTTAATAGATATGGATTTCCACATCTGCTTCTGCATACAATCTGTTCAGATGTGTTGTTTGAGTTGAAGTATATAAAGAAAATCCATATAGAGAACTATAGTTGGAAGAGGAAGGAAGGTTTCAACAGTCTTTTTCTGATAATTGTGGATATTCTCCTTTGGCATCATACCAAACTTGATAAAGGCCGTTTCTTAAATGTTAGTTATGATGTGGAATCTGAAGACTTATCGATGAATTTTTTATGTCCTGCTATATTAAAATCCATTCGTCTGTTTTGCAATTTGAATGGATATTTTACCCATGCATGATTTTGTAACATCATGAGTTGGTCATTTGGAAAAGACTGAATCACTGAGTTATGTGAGATCTCCTAAACTTTCATTATATAATATCAAAGAAATCACATTCATTAATATTATTACCAATCTCACCAGCAAAGTCTTTGAAAGTATTGGGATGGTATCACACTCATGGTGAATTGTTCCAAAATTTGAACTCTTTGCTTGTAAGCTCACATTTTATCACTAGCAAATATAGTTAGTTGTTTTCCTTAAAGTAATAGAGTTACTTCATTCATTTTCAAGAAAATGCCTGCCAAATCCTCACGACTTAAAAACCATAGTTTGTAAGTCATTCTTTCAAATAAAACTGATAGTTCATGAAAAAATATATATAACTCAAACAATCACACTGTATTTCATTTTGTAGCATAAGTGCTCTTTGCATCTTTCCTATTTCATCACACAGAGTAATAAAAAAGACATGTCTCAATGAGCTATATTTAATAAAATTAATAATTTTTACTGCTTGATCAGGGACATTAAGTAAAACTGTATTTTCTTTTTACTGAAAGTGCATGACAGTGAAGAATATATTGACAACCAGTACAATTTAGTGACACTGATTTAAGTTGTTCTAAGATATCAGCAGTTGTATGCATCTTTTTTTTTTTTGCACTGAATGGTGCAAATGTCAATACAATGAAAAAGGCAAATAAAACATCATTATTATGAAAATAGTTTTGGCCTAATAGACCCTCTAGAAAGGTTTTAGGTATCTCAAGAGTTCATGTACCTCACTTTTAGAACTACTGCTATAACCTAAAGGTGCTCAAAGTACCTTAGGAATTACCTCATTGAGAAAGATGATCTGGTAAAAGAACAGAATGCAATTTTGGTATAAAAACGATCTGATTTCAATACTTCCTCTTACTAGCTGTGTTACTATTTAGTGTCTATAAGAATCAGTTTAAATCTTACATATAAAAACAGAATAATATACACACACATGCCAAAAAGAAGGACCTAGAATTCCTATGCAAATGACAGCAGTTTAAAATGTTTATGACACAAGGTAAGTTTTTTTTGTTTCCTTTTATTTAATAATATCTATTTCTATCAAAAGTATTGAAAAATGGACTCTAGTGGGAATGTAAATTTATAAATCTAACTGCAATTCAGCAATATAAACAAAAATCACGCACGCCCTAAAGAAATTCTACAAGCAACTTATCTAAAGAAAAAAATTAAGATATATAGAGCTATAAGGTGTTTATCCTAATATTATTTATAATAGCAATTGGCTGCAATGTTTTTTGGGGGGGTGGGTATAGGGGGGTGCATGATCCTGTAATCGAACCCACGTCTCCCACATGGAAGGTGAGCATTCTACTACTGAACCACCCATGCACCCTATAACAACAATTGGTAAAAAAAAAATTCTAGATGTCCCAAATAGGGAATCTGTCAAATAAATGATGGCATAACAAGATACCAAATATGATTAGAAACATATCTATGCTATGCTATTTACAGTGGTGGAACCTTGTACAATAACTATATCTGTACTCATTTGCCTCATCTGTAAATTGCCTCACCTGCTAGCAGTAAATTGAAACTAATTGGAAAAAAAATAGTCCTAACATCCAATTAAGTCCTCAATACAAGGTCGCTACTATTAATAATAGAATATCATACAATGATGAAAAATTACGTATTTGTATTTATTGACATAGAAATAAGCAAACTGCAAACTGTTGAGAAAAGAGAAGCAGATTATAAAGCTAAATGTATGCTACAATCTCATTCCTGTAAAATTTAAATGTTTACGTATGTGCTGGTTTGAACAGAAGTATGCCCCCTAAGAAAAGCCATGTTTTAATGTAAGTCCCATTTCATAAAGGTAGAA
>PVIY010040719.1:0-22139 GCA_004026745.1 Myrmecophaga tridactyla | reverse complement strand
CTCTTTGACCTCTGACATTCTGATTATTAAATGTCTTGGAGTATGTCTATTTGGATCTATTCTCTTTGGGGTACGCTGCAGTTCTTGGATCTGTAATTTTAAGTCTTTCATAAGAGTTGGGAAATTTTCAGTGATAATTTCCTCCATTAGTTTTTCTCCTCCTTTTCCCTTCTCTTCTCCTTCTGGGACACCCACAACACGTATATTCATGCGCTTCATATTGTCTTTCAATTCCCTGAGTCCCTGCTCATATTTTTCCATTTTTTCCCCTATAGTATCTGTTTCTTGTCAGATTTCAGATGTTCCGTCCTCCAGTTTAGAAATCCTATGTTCCGTCTCTCGAAATCTACCATTGTAGGTTTCCATTGTTTTTTTCATCTCTTCTACTGTGTCTTTCATTCCCATAAGTTCTGTGATTTCTTTTTTCAGACTTTCAGTTTCTTCTTTTTGTTCTTTCCTTGCCTTCTTTATATCGTCCCTCAATTCATTGATTTGGTTTTTGATGAGGTTTTCCATGTCTGTTCATACATTCTGAATTAATTGTTTCAGCTCCTGTATGTCATTTGAATTGTTGATTTGTTCCTTTGACTGGGCCATATCTTCAGTTTTCCTAGTGTGATTTGTTATTTTTTGCTGCCGTCTAGGCATTTAATTACCTTAATTAGTTTATTCTGGAGATTGCTTTCACCTCTTTTATCTAGGGTTTTCTTGCTGGATGAATTTGTTTTTCTTATCCTGCCCTGTGTGTGGCGCTTGTCTGCCTGCAGGTCCCACCAGCATAAGATGATGTGGTACTTTTAACTTTGGCTGGGGGCGTGGTGGAGACAGAGGAGAGGTTGTAGGCTGGTTTTAATGGCTTCAAATGACCAAGCCCTGGTGTCTGAATTCCTTGAGGGAGGGATTCCACCTGAATAGGGTTTCACCCCTCCCCTGGGGAAGGCACAGGCTCCAGACAAGCCCCCCAAAGAGCTCACTTCTGCCTATGCCTGGGGCAGTTGCAGCCTGAAAAGTCCTGCCGCTGTATCCAGAGGCAGTCAAGCCTTTGTAGATACAAAGCCACAAAAACCTGTTTCCTTCCTTTTTTTCCCCCCTTTTTCTGTCAGTCCTGCCCCCTTGGCGCCGGGGCAAAAATGAGCAACCTCCGCTTTGATCAGGTTCACCTAAGCTGGGGGCCTAATTTTAGTAGTCAGAATTTGTTAATTAGTTCCACAATTGGCGTTTGATTGTGCCCAGTCCCTGCTGCTGGTAAAGTCCTTTCCTTTCCCCTCTGGGATGCGGCCTATGGGGGAGGGGCACTGGCCGCTGCAGCTTTGGGAACTCACGGTTCTGGGGGGTGCTCGCAGCTGGTCCAGCTGGTCCAGACTGGGGTACGCTGTGTCTGGTCACTGACGTGGCCCCAGGAGCTGTTCTGTACTGTTTCTGGTTATTTAGTAGTTGTTCTGGAGGACGAACTAAAACGCGCACGTTAAGCCGCCATCTTGACCCGTCATAGCCTTGATTTTTGAAGCCAATTGTATAAAGACACAACTTTAACATAGTGACTGTGTGATCATGAAAACCTTGTGTCTGATGCTCCTTTCATCCAGGGTATGGCCAGATGAGTAAAAATATATGGATTAAAAAAAATAAATAAATAATGGGGAAATAAGGGGTAAAATAACTGAGTAGATGGAAATACTAATGGTCAATCAGAAGAAGGGGTAAGGGGTATGGTACATAGGAGCTTTTTCTTTTTTCATTTTATTTCTTTTTCTGGAATGATGCAGATGTTCTAAAATACGATCATGGTGATGAATATACAACTATGTGGTGATACTGTGACCCACTGATTTTATACCATGTATGGAATGTATATGTGTGAAGATGTGTCAATAAAAATATTACAAAACAATGTAAAAAAAAAAAAGATGAATGGCTTGGCCTCTTGATTTGGGTATCCCTAATGTTTGAGTGTCCCTAATGTTTGACACAGTAACAGGGGTTTCCCTGGTGGTAAGGTTTAATAATTACATATTTTTTCTCCTATCCCTCAACAAACTCTGTCAATATTTTTTGATTATCTGCTTAACGCACTGTGGGATGTATCCAGGCATTACATTAAGCTATACAGGATTACAGGCCCTCATTCTTATTCTGGGCTCCCTGTGTTTGGATTGTTTAAATGATCTATCCAGATAGGTTAAGTTAGATTACTTGCTACAGAAAATTTAGGTTCAGGACAAAATAAACCTTTCTTCCTTTGGTCTCAAAGAAAAGGTTCTAAAATATATAGACAATGTCTTCCTCACCCCTGTATTCTGAATTATCTTAATCCCAACCTGATTGGCTTCATTCTTCTTATATATATATATATATATGTAAAACAGCCTCTCAAAATCCAGAAAAAACAATTACCATGCTGGACTAAATGTGACTGCTATAAGAACTACAATCTAGGCCTCTGTTTTCTTATAAGTATTTTCTAAATGAGGCCATAAAATATTTGCTCTTTCGTTTCTGGCTTATTTTGTATCAAAAATGTTCCACAGGTTCATTCAGAATGCTGTATGCCTCACAATTTCATTGCTTTTTGTAGTAGCACAATGTTCAATTATATGTATATATCATCGTTTGTCAATCTATTTCTCAGTGCATTGTTCAGCAACCCCATTCACTGGACATCATGTATAATATTCAAGGTCAACAGTCCATCAACACTCTCAATTTTGGATAATTTCATTGTTTCCAAGAAAAAGATAACCAATAAACACATCCTCAACAAATAGAAAATCCAAACTGCCCCTTAACTCTTGTCCCCCCCCCCCCATTATTATCCCTGGTGTTGCTGTGTATTGTTGATGTTTTTCTGTTAAACACAGCCCGTAGCATGCAAAAGCAGTTTTCTCTCTGTACTCCTTGTACGAGATTTACATACTCTTTGTACAAGATTGATACCTTTGTACTTCATGCAAGAACTTATTCATATTTCTAGTATTAATCAGTGGGACACATGTGGGTCAACCCCTTTCAATCATGTTCACCTTCAAGATGGTAATGCTACTTTTACACCCACTAGTGAACCACCTTCACTTCTAGCTAGTGTCTTACATTTAACTTCAACCTCATTAGCTAACTTGTTCACCCATCTCTAGCTTCCATGTATGTCTAGGTCCTCTATATTCTGTGTTATAAACGTATGATTTTACCTTTACCACGGTCATAAAAGCCAAATCTTATAGTATCTATCCCTCAGCATTATGTCTTCAAGGCTCATGTTTGGCTTATTTCCCTCAGCATTATGTCTTCAAGGCTCATCTTGTAATGTTCTTCAGGACGTCATTTCATTTTACTGTTACATAATACATAATATTCCATTGTATGTATAAACCACATTATGTTAATCTACTTGCCTGTTGATGGACACTTGGATTGCTTCCATCTCTTAGTGACTGTGAATAATGCTACTATTAACATCGGTGTGCAAACGTTTGTGTTACTGCTTTTAGCTCTTCTGAGTATATACTGAGTAGCGGTATTGCCAGGTCATAGGGCAACTCCGCAATTTAGTTTCCTAAGGAACCACCAAACTGTCTTACATAGTGGCTGTACCATTACACATTCCCAACAGCTGTGCATAAGTGTCTCAATTTCTCCACATCCTCTCCAACATTTGGAGTTTCCAGTTTGTTTAACAGCAGCCATTCTTATAGGTGTGAAATATTATCTCATTATAGTCTTGATCTGCATTTCCCTTATAGTTAATGAAAATGAGCATCTCTTCATGTGCTTTTTAGCAATGTGTATTTCTTCTTCAGAAAAATGCCTATTCACATCTTTAGCCCATTTTATAATTGGGTTGTTTGTTCCTTTGTTGTTGGGTTGTATCATTTCTTTACATATACAGGACATCAAAACCTTATCCAATGTGCAATTTCCAAATATTTTCTCTCATTGAGTTGGCTGCCTCTTCACCTTTTTGACAAAATCTTTTGAGGCACAAAAGCATTTGATTTTGAGGAGTTCCCATTTAAGTGTTTTGTCTTTTGTTGCTTGTGCTTTGGGTGTAAAGCTTAGGAAGTTACCTCCTATTACTAGGTCTTGAAGATGTTTCCCTACATTTTCTTTTAGAAATTTTATGGTACTGTGAGTTAATATTTTTATCTTTTAAGTTTATCTTTATTGCATATGAAAACATATATATATAAAGGAAAGAAAGAAAAAAGCAATAGTTTTCAAAGAACTCTTCAACAAGTAATTACAGGACAGATGTCAGAGTTTGTCATAGGGTACCATACTATCTTCTCAGAAGTTTCCTTCTTGCTGCTCCAGAACATAGAAGGATAGAAGGAATAAATATTTCTTTTATCAACACTATCGACTTTTCCCCCCTTTTTTTTGTGAAAAATAACATATACACAAGAAAGCAATAAATTTCAAAAGCACAGCACAACAATTAGATGTAGAACAGATTCAGAGTTTCGTATGGGATACAATACTACAATTTTAGGTTTTACTCCTAGCTGCTCTAAGATACTGGAGACTAAAAGAGATATCAATTTAATGATTCAGCAATCAAATTCATTTGTTAAACCCTAGATAACTCTGTATAACTCTACCATCTCCTTTGATCTTTCACTCCCAGTCTTTAGGGGTATTTGAGCTATGGCCATTTTAACTTTTTCATGTTGGAGGAGGCTGTAATAATACGGGTTAAGGAGATGGAACTAAGGAGATGGAACAAGTTGATGTTCTGGAGAGCCTGGGCCCTCTAGGTTTCAGGGCTTCCCTGATCCAGGGACCCCTCTGGAGGTTGCAGGTTTCTAGAAAGTTACCCTAGTGTATGGAACCTTTGTAGAACCTTATATATTGCCCTTGGTGTTCTTTAGGATTATGCTGGAATGGTTTTGGTTAGGGTTTGGCGAGTTATGATAGGTAGCAATGTTTAACTGAAGCTTGCATAGGTTTTCTGTGTAGTTTTTTGTGTAGTAGGTCCAGAGTAGCCTCTCGACTCTATTTGGACTCTCTCAGCCACTGATAATTAGTTACACTTTCTTCCCCCTTTTGGTCAGGATGGAATTGTTGATACCATGGTGCCAGGGCTGGCCTCATCCCTGGGAGTCATCCACCATGCCACCAGGGAGACTTTCACCCCTGGATGTCATGTCTCACGTAGAGAAGAGGGCAATGATTTATATGCAGAGTTGGGCTTAGAGAGAGTGAGGCCACATCTGAGCAACAAAAGAGGTCCTCTAGAAGTAACCCTTAGTATACTAATAGGTAGGCTAAGCTTCTCTACTACATAAATAAGCTTCACAATAGTAAGCCTCAAAGGCTTGGCCTATTGATTTGGGTGTCCCTAATGTTTGACACAGTATCAGGAGTTTCCCTGGTGATAAAGTTTAATAGTTCCATATGAGTTAATCTTTGTATAGGGTTTAAGGTAAGGGTCCTCTTACTTTCTTTTGGCTATTGCTATGCAGTTTTCCCATGCTGATTTATTGAAAAAATATGTTGTCCCAGTTCAGTGGATTTGGGGGCCTTGCTGAAGATCAGTTGACCATAGATTAGGTGATCTATTTCTGTGCTTTCGATTCAATTCCATTTGTTAATGCTTCTATGTCTGTGCCAGTGCCATACTGTTTTGACCACTGTGGATTTATAATAAGCTTTAAAATCAGGAAGTGTGAACCTCTCACTTCATTCTTTTTTAGGATGCTTTTAGGTATTCAGAATCTCCTACCCTTCCAGATGAATTTTGTAACTAGTTTTTCCAAGATTTCAAATCAGGTTGTTGGAACTGTGATTAGTACTGTGTTGAATCTGTATATCAATGTAGATAGAATGTCATCTTAACTACATTTACCCTTCCTATCCATAAGCATGGAATAATCTTTCCACCTACTTAGATCTTCTTTGACTTTTTTAACAATGTTATGTGGTTTTCTGTGTAGAAGCCCTATATGTCCCTAGTTAAATTCATTCCTAGACACTTGATTCTCTTGGTTGCTATTGTGAATGGAATTTTTCCTTAATTGACTCCTGACTCTCTAGCATTGCTTGTGTATAGAAACATTACTGAGTTTTGCACATTAATTTAATATCCCAGCACCTTGCTGAATTTGAGTTCAAATAACTTTGTTGTGAATTTCTCAGGATTTTCCAAGTATAGTATCATGTTATCTGCAAATAATGCATGTTTTACTTCTTTTCCAATCTGGATGCTGTTCTAGTTTGGGAATGCAACACACCAGAGATGGATTGGCTTTTAATAAAAGGGGATTTATTTCATTCGTTCTTCAGAGGAAAGGCAGCTAACTTTCATCTGAGGTTCTTTCTTATGTGGGAAGGCACAGGGCGATCTCTGCTGGTCTTCTCTACAGGCCTCTGGGTTCCAACAACTTTCCCCGGGGTGATTTCTTTCTGCATCTCCAAGGGCCTGGACTGAGCTGCGAGTGCTGAGATGAGGTATGCTGAGCTGCTTGGGCTGTGCTATGTTGCGCTCTCTCATTTACGCATAAGTCAAAATCATTCATTACAGCAGGCATGCCTCCTAGCCGACTGCAGATGTAATCAGCAACAGATGAGGTTCACATACCATTGGCTCATGTCCACAGCAACATAACTAAGTGCCTTCACCTGGCTAAGCTGACAACTGAATTTAACTACCACAGACACCTTTTATTTTTCCTGTCTGCTCTAGCTAGAACTTCTAGCACAATGTTGAATAATAGTGGTGACAGAAGGCATCCTTGTCTTGTTCCTGATTTTAGCGGGGGAAAGCTTTCAGTCTTTCACCACTGAGAATGATACTGGCTATGGGTTTGTCATATACGCTTTTTATCATATTGAGGAAGTTACCTTTTATTCCTACCTTTTGAAGTGCTTTTATCAGAAAAGAATGTTGAATTTTGTCAAATGCTTTTTCAGCGTCAATTGAGATGATCATATGATTTTCCCCTTTAGATTTGTTAGTGCGCTGTGTAACACTAATTGATCTTTTTCTGGGTTGAACCACCCTTGCATTCCTGTATAAACCCCACTTGGTCATGGTGTATAATTCTTTTAATGCGTTGTTGGATTTGATATGCTAGTATCTTGTTGAGAAGTTTTGCATGTATGTGTTCATTAGGGAGACTGGCCTGTAGTTTTCCTTTCTTGTAGCAGCTCTACCCAGTTCTGGAATTAAAGTGATGTTAGCGTCATAAAATGAGTTAGGTAGTGTTCTTTTTTTTCTTCAACTTTTTAGAATAGTTTGAGCAGGACTGGTGTTAGTTATTTCTGGAATGGTTGATAAAATTCCCCTATGAAGCGATCTGGCCCTGGGCTCTTCTTTGTAGGAAGGTTTTTTTTTTAATTTATTTTTTATTTATTATACATAACCACATACAAACACAAACATTCTTATCATATGATCATTCTGTTCTCATTATATAATCAATAGCTCACACTATCATCACATAGTTGTATATTCAACATAATGATCATTTCTTAGAACATCTGCATCAATTCAGAAAAAGCAATAAAAAGAAAACAGAAAAAAATTCATATATACCATACCCCTTATCCCTCCCCTTCACCGATCAGCATTTCAATCTACTAAATTTATTTTAACATTTGTTTCTCCTATTATTTATTTTTAATCCATATGTTTTACTTGTCCATCGATAATGTAGACAAAAGGAGCATCAGACACAAGGCTCTCACAACCACACAGTCACACTGTGACAGCCATATCATCATACAATTATCTTCAAGAAACATGGCCACCAGAACACAGCTCCATATTTCAGGCAGTTCCCTCCAGCCTCTCCATTACACCTTAGCTAAACAGACGATATCTATTTAATACATAAGAATAACCTCCAGGATAACCTCTTGACTCTGGAATCTCTCAGCCATTGACACTTTATTCTGTCTCATTTCGCTCTTCCTCCTTTTAGTTGAGAAGATTTTCTCAGTCCCTTGATGCTGAGTTCCAGCTCATTCTAGGATTTCTGTCCCACGTTGCCAGGAAGGTCCACACCCCTGGGAGTCATGTCCCACATAGAGAGGGGGAGGGCAGTGAGTTTGCTTGTCGTGTTGGCTGAGAGAGAGAGAGGCCACATCTGAGCAACAAAAGAGGTTCTCTTAGGGGTGACACTTAGGCCTAATTTTAAGTAGGCTTAGCCTATCCTTTGTGGGATTGAGTTTCACATGAACAACCCCCAAGATTGGAGGCTCAGCCTATTGCTTTGGTTGTCCCCACTGCTTGTGAGAACATCAAGAATTCTCCACTTGGGGAAGTTGAATTTTCCCCCTTTCTCACCATTTCCTCTAGGGGCCTCTGCAAATACTTCCCTATTCAATGTTCAAATCGCTCTGGGATTTATCTGGGTATCACTCTGGACAAACTGTAGGAAGCTTTTGAGACTGACTGAATCTCTTTACTTGTGACTGGTTTGTTTACATCTTCTATTTCTTCTTGAGTCAGTGTGGCTTGTTTGTGTCTTTCCAGGAAATTGTCAATTTCATTTAATTTGTCTAGTTTGCTGGCATATAGTTGTTCACAGTTAATCATGTGATTTTTTTTTTTTTTTATATCTTAAGGGTCTGAGGTAACAGCCCCATCTCATTTCTGATTTTCTTTATTTGGATCCTCTTTTCTTCTTTGTCAGCTTTGCTAGTGGCCCATCAATTTTATTGATTTTCTCAAAGAACCAACTTTTGGTTTTATTCATTCTTTCTATTGTTCTTTTGTTCTCCATTCATTTACCTCTGCTTTAATCTTTGTTATTTCTCTTCTTCTATTTGCTTTGGGGTTAGTTTCTGTTCTTTCTCAAGTTCTCCAAGGTAAGCAGTTAAGTCCTCGATTTTTGTTCTTTCTTGTTTTTTAATATAGGCATTTAGGTCAATAAATTTCCCTCTCAGCACAGCTTTTGCCACATCCTACAAGTTCCGGTATGTGGTATTCTCATTTTCATTTGTCTCCAGATAGCTACAGATTTCTCTAGCAATTTTTTTTTTGACACAGTGGTTGTTTAAGAGTGTGTCATTTAATCTCCATATATTTGTGAAAGTTCTTGTTCTTTGGTGGTTATTGATTTCCACTTCATTCCCTTATGATCAGAGAAAGTGCTTTGAATAATTTTAATGCTTTTAATGCTTTATGCCCCAGCATATGAACTATTACAGAGAATTGTCCATAAGCACTAGAGAAGAATGTATATCCTGGTGTTCTGTTGTGTAATGACCTATATAAGTCTGTAAGATTTAATTCATTTATTGAATTGTGTAAGTTCTCTATTTCCTTGCTAATCCTCTGTCTGATTATTCTAGCTACAGAGGAGAGTGGTGTACTGAAGTCTCCTATTATTGAAATGTCTACTGCTCCCTTCGGTTCTGCCAGTGTTTGTCTTATGTACTTTGGAGCTCCTTGATTGGGAGCATAAACATTTATGATTGCTATTTCTTCTTGGTGAATTCTCCCTTTTATTAACAAATAAAGTCTTTTTTCTTTTATGATGTCTTTACATTTAAAGTCTCTATTTTGTCTGATATTAGTATAGTTACTCCCACTTTCTTTTGGTTACAGCTTGTATGGAATATTTTTTTCCATCCTTTCATTTTCAATTTATTTGTATCCTTGTGTCTAAGATGAGTTTCTTATAAGCAGCACATAGCTGGATTATATTTCTTAATCCATTCTGGTAATCTGTATCTTTTAACTGGGAAGTACAGTCCATTAACATTCAAAATTACTACCGTAAAGATGTTTTGTGAATCCACCATTTTATCTTTTGGTTTTTTTTTTTTTTTCGCCACATCTATATATTATTTTCCCTTTCTCTCTCCCTTTTCTTTTTAAACTTTTTTATTGTATAGGTAACATGTATACAAAGCAAAGAAATAAAAAAGCAATAGTTTTCAAAGCACTCTTCAAAAAGTGGTTAGAGGGTAGATCCCAGAGTCTGTAATGGGCTACCATATAATCCTCTCATATTTTTCCTTCTAGCTGCTCCAGAATATAGGAGGCTAGAGGGCTTAAATATTTTTTAATCATCACAATCAACTTTTTTTTTTCCTTCTTTCTTTGTGAACAATAACATATATACAAAAAAGCTATAAATTTCCAAGCACAGCACCACAATTAGTTGTAGAACATATTTCAGGCTTTGACATGGGTTACAATTTCACAATTTTAGGTTACTTCTAGCTGCTCTAAAATATTGGAGACTAAAAGAGATATCAATTTAATGATACAGCATTCATATTCATTTGTTAAGTTCTATCTTCTATGTGTAATTCCACTATCACCTTTGATCTTTCCTAACCTCTCATTGGGGTTGTTTGGGCTATGGCAATTCTGAATTTTTGATATTAGAAGGGTCTGTCACTGATATGGGGTAAGGAGATGGAACTATCTGATGTTCTGGAGAGGCTGGGCTAGGTGTCAGATCTTACATTTAACTTTCATTGTTTTATTTTGTTCTTATCACATGCGAGGGCTTAATAAACTTCCTTCACAGTGCTTTGACTTAGGTCAGAGCTGTGTTGTCTCCCCCCCCTTCATTCTTTTAGCAGAATAAGTAGCACAAGATTATCTATTTTTGTTAAGGAGTAAGACTTCTAAGACGACAAAGACCACTTAAAAGTCGATAAACAAAACACTGGGTTGGTTCTTTGGTAAGTGTTTGGTCAATGAACAAACAAAATGAATAGAAGAGCAGAATACAAAGAAATAATAAGAAGAAAAGTGCTTTTCATCTCATTACAACAAAGGGAGCTTAAGATACATGGGGGGAGAGTGGGGATGTGTTAATAGAATGATGATCTACATGGAATTTACCACAAGTGAAGCCTCTAAATCTGGCATTTCCCAATATTAATCTGGAATCAGATTATAATCCTTAATTTTTGCTTTAGATCAAATTACCTGTAGAATGACAAAGGCAACTGCTTATGCTAACAAAGCATGATGAAAACATCTCTTGAGAGTATCTGTCTTTGCTCTAATACTGTACTCTTAAAAAAAAAAAAAACACCTCGTATATAATTTGATGTGTTCAGTAGACTAGCCCTCTAGAAGAGAGTACCTAGATAGATATACATGAACTGTTCTAGTTCTGAAGCCAGGCAGATATCTCACTATAAATTTGAGTTTCTGGAATTGCAAAGCTGAAGAACAAATTGTTCTGACTCCATCAAAGCACTGCTACTCTCTGCAGGACCTGTCTTACCTTTTAAAACTGTAACGTAAGTGAAATTAGAGATAATTTAATTCAATTTTCTTATTTTACAGAAAAGGAGAGTGAGTCTCAAAGAGGCTGCATGGCAGAGCTAACAAAGGAACAGTGGGATTAGAAACAGTTTTCCTTCTGTCACCTACACTACTTTGTCTTCATCAGGAAATGAACTGTCTGAAGATAAACTAGGTTGTGAAGGCAGATGTATCCTAGTTAGGGGATAATGTATATCATTAAAGGAGAAAAAGATGCGGGCATTCACTGAGCACCTACTACGTGTCTGCTACTGTTTTAAGTACTATGTACCCATATTACTCAATCTTTACAATAACAGTTGCTAATACTATTTCTATATTACAAATGAGGAAACTAAGTCCAGAAGAAATAAAATTGCCACAGCTACTTAAAAGCAGATCTAAAATTCAAGCATCAATCAATATGACCTCTAAGGCCCTACTTTTTTCATTTTCTTTTTAATATATATATATATATATATAGTCAGACTTCAGAAATTCCTCTATGAATACCCAAGGAGTTTAAGAGCAGAGGAAACTCTACTACAATATGCTTATTTTTTATTATATATCTTTTGTAAGGTATGTACCTCATTTTAAGCTCTAAGTAGTAAAAATTGACACAACAACTTACCCAGGAATATATTGCTCTATAATTTCTTAACGCTTGTGAGAGGGATATCACATTATTCTGTAATGATTCTTCCCTAATTATGACTGTAGCTTTTTAATCTTATACCAAACAATGCCAACCTCATACAAAAAATACCCAGAGGCTGGGCTAGTTTCTTAAGTGGAATACTTTGCTTTACATTTTCTCTTAAAAACCTCAAGTTTGAAGTTGGAAGTTAGTGTGGGAAAGTCAGAAACTCAAAAATTATATTGTATGGGATTCTCCTTTTCCTATCTTTCAAAATCCATTTCTTTTTAAAAAAGAGTAAATTATAATGTAAAAATGAGAAGAAAGATAGCTAACTTCTAAATAAATCTCAAGGAGTAGTGTCAATTGGGGCAGAAAAGTGATATAGCTGCCAAAAAGCAAGAGTTACAGTTTTTTTTTGGGTGGTGATGGTATTCGTATTACTACTAAATCAAACGCTAATTCAAACTAAATTCAAATGATTTAAGGGAACTTGTTAGATAACTTTGACAAATTTATTGTTTTCTTTAGTTGATATCTTATTGATAAGTAGGCTAGGTTGTGGATATATTAATTCTAGGTACTTAAGATCTACTTTAATACTGACTGTATAAGGTCCAAACACACACCAAAAACTGGGAACTCAAACCTCAGATGTAGCCCTCAGAGGTGCTTTGCTTGGATTACATAGGATTTTTTTGTTGTTGTTAAGTCAACATTTTTTAAAAAACATTTTTTTTTTAAATTGGAAGGAATAAAAACATTTGAAACATCCAGATTTTGAGCTTCTTAAAACAAAAAACAAACAAAAAAGCAAAGGAAAGATATGGCAATGATGGGCTTACATTCCCAAATGGCTATAATACACTCAGCTGTCTGTCCCTTTTAGGAGGTAAGTGTGCTCGTAAGTTCACAGTTCTCACAAACTCACTTCATTCCTTTATCCCAATAGGCATCAGAGTTTTTTATACCTATCTTAGAAGAATTGGACAAGCAGAATGCAGGAATTATACAAAAGAAGAAGAAGAACAAAGAACAAAGACCAAAATAAGAGAAAAAGGAAGAATGGGGGGGAGACGAAGTAGGGAATGAGAGGAAGAGGAGGAGAGAGAGAAAGAAAGAGGGAGGGAAGGAAAGAGGAAGGGGAGGAAGAGGAATAAGAAATAAAGGAAAGACACAGTGATGGTTTGGAGCTATGCAGCCACCTACTTCACCCAACCCCCCCAAAAAACATGTTCTTAAACTTAATACATTCCTGTGGGTAGGACCTTTTGATGAGGTTATTTCAGTTGAAGTACAGCATAGCTGAATAAGAATGAGTCTTAATTCTATTACTGAAGGTCTTACAGGGACGATTACAGACAGAGAGAAAGCTAGGGAGCAGCCAGAAGCTGGAAGTCGGCAGAACCCAGAGAAGCCAGGAAAAGACATCATGTACACTGCCATGTGACAGAAAAATCAAGGACCAAGGATAGTTGGCAGCCAGCCCCAGCCTTCTGAGAAATAAACATTGCCTTGATGAGGCCTGATTTTAAACTTCTCCTCGCCTCAAAACTGTAAGCCAATAAATTCCTGCTCTTTAAGCCAATATATTGAACATTATTTGCTTTAGCAGCCAAGAAACTAACACATATTTTGGTACCAGAAAGTGGCATGCCGCTATTACAAGTAATGAAAAACGTGGAAAGGGCTTTGGAATTGCATAATGGGTAGAGGCTGGAAGAATTGAGGTGCTTGATAGAAAAAGCCTAGATTGCTCTGAAGAGATTGAAAGTAGAAATACAGATGCTCAAGCTACTTCTGATGAGGTAGAAAGAAAGAAAGAAATGATGAGTTTCCTAGGAGAAGCTGGCTGGCTGAAGATGGAAATTCTTCCTTTTGAATGCTAAAATCATCAGTTCTCCCTTTAAGGCCTTCAACTGACTGGATGAGACTTCTCTCATTGTTGAAGGCAATCACCTCAGCTGACTGTAGATGTAATCAGCCACAGATACAATCAAGTTACTGATGATTTAAATCCATGAAATATCTTCACAGTAACAATCAGGTCAGTGATTGCTTGACCAAACAACTGGACTCCATAACCTAGCTAAGATGAGAGATAAACTTAACGATTACAAACAGCAAATATCACTTGTCAAAAATTTCAGTGAACTAGATGGCAAAGAACAACATTTCTCAACAGTGTGTCATGGTATTTTAGCATACCAGGTATCAAATGGCTTGCAACAGACAGAAATTTAAAGGCAATTTAAATCCTTTCCATGATTTAGTTTCCTAGGCTGCTCAAGCAGGTATCATGAACTAGGGCAGGTTAAACAATGGGAATTTATTCTTTCATGATTTGAGGCTGGAAAAAAGTCCAAATTAAGGCATCATCAAGGTAATGCTTTCTCCCCAAAGACTGTGTGGTGTTTTGGGGCTGGCTACAGGTGATCTTTGATCTTTAGCTCATCACATGCCAAGGCACATGGTGGCATCTTTTAGTCTCTCCTTTCTCTTTGGGGTTCCACTGATATTCTGTTTCTGGCTGCTTACTCTGTGGCTTTCTCTCTGAATTTCACCCCATCTATTAAGGACTTCAGTAATAGGATTAGAACCCATCCTGATTGAGATGGCCCATACCTTTAATTGAAGTAATCAAATAAAAAGGTCCTACTTACTATGGGGGTTCACACCTATAGGCAACCATTAGAATTTTTTTTTTTTTTTTTAAGCATTAGATTTAAAAGCTTGTTTTTCTAGGGTGAATACAGCTTCAAACTACCACACATAAACATTGTCCAAATTAAGCACTTTATTCTAGCACAAGATTAAATTCTAGATGAATATTTCAAAAGACTTCTTTCAACTGATGCCAATTACAGAATAAATAGTCCTTAAAATTATTCTACTATTTCTAATATTTATGCTGACTTTATCCAAGAGGAAAAGAACACAGAGCTTCCTGATTTGTCTCTTTAATACTTCAGCATATTCCCTTTGAATAATGAGACTCTTCTCTTTCTTTATCAGTATATATGGCTCATCTCAGTCTCAAAAACCAAAATATAGTATTTCACCAGGATCAGAATACAATTTACGGTCTTCTCCAACTCTGCAAGTTATTCTCTTTGCCCCTTTACCAAGTGAGCTTTCAACAGCTTCCAATTTTTGCCCAGAAAGTGATGAGATTGCAAATTCAAAGCTTTATTTCAACTGGTACCTTTTTTTTGCTGCTGATTTTGTTTTATTTTATTTTATTTTATTTTTTTTGGGCATGGGCAGGCACTGGGAATCGAACCCGGGTCTCCGGCATGGCAGGCAAGAACTCTGCCACTAAGCCACCATGGCCCGCCTTTGTTTTACTTTTTATTTTAAGGTAGAGATGCACATGGGAGTTGCTGAGCCTTTTTTTGGTTCCTCTTTATTGTAGCCTATGACTGGTTAAGAAAGAAATGTATACTTTTGCCATTTATCTTACCAGCACTGCAAGTTGGTTTTTTTTTTAAAGGGAGATTTCCTAAGTATTTTATGAAATAACTTGTAAGCCCCCCTCCCTAGCCCTCTTTTCCTTCAAGTTTTAGTCATCTTTCCCCCAATACATTATGAATTTTTTTTTTTCTTGAGCCAGTTATTTTGTTGCATTTTAAAAAGAATTGGAGGCAAAGGAAAACTACAAAGGACTTTGCCTGGGGTCAAAGAAGAGATAGCAAAAAAAAGACTTGGAACTTTCTGAGACTTGATCCAGGGTTTGGAAGTCAAGAAATGCTGACCTTTGAACACCATTTCTAGTGTGTCAAAATTATTAGTGGCAGAATACTAAAAAGGCTATAAATGAAAAAGGAGGAAGCAAGGAAACTAAAGCTAACGTGGTTCCATGGATACAGAAATGATTCCATGGGTATAGAAAACAAAACCTGACGGTATCTAAGGAGGGAGCCACAGTGAACAGGGGTCAGAAGTGTTCCCCTGGACTCATGGGAGAGAGAGAGATAAGGGGTAAGGTGGCATAACAACCCGTAAGAGAAAATGGAGCTGAGAATGAGAGTGCAAAATAAGGAATGGAAGGGACCGTGTACTACAGCTGGTAGGGCAGGCCAGATCAAGAAAGCCATTCATATGCACATAAGACTCAGATATGTGCATGCCCAGAAAATGTTTCCTAATGTGAAACCATATATACAGCATATTCCAAACAAAGAAATAGAGACCTAAAGAAAATCTGTAATACATAGGAGGAAATGCGTACAAATATACTTATTCCTCTTCTCACACACAGGTTCAAAGAAGTATGTGCAGAAAAGATGGCCTAGCATAGTGGTTAAAAGCCTGGATTCTGGAGCCAGACTAGCCAGAGTGTCTGGGAATGTTGGGTGACCTTGGGCAAGTTACTTAACCTCTCTGTGCCAATTTTTCCTTCTGTAAAATGGTAATAATACATAACACATAGAGTTGTTAAAGGAATAAATAAACTAAATGAATAAAACATTCAGGATAGTGCCTGGCACAGAGTGGAGCTTTGTAAATTAAAATAAGATATATTCAAGGAATGATAGGGGAGACTCATGTTCACATCTCTGAAATATTCATAGTATAAAAACAAAGCAGATTCTTCTAACTACACATACATATTCTTGCAGGAAAAAAGACTCACAAAATCTGAGACATTTCAACCTTTAAACAACCTAAGGACTAACATATCACAAATCTAGTGGGAAAGGAGTTACTGGCAAGACAGCTAGAAAGAAGTGGAGTTGGGTAGGAGTGTACAGAAAATGTTCTACCTGAGAAGTTAAAAGACTGGTTTTTAGTCCAGACTTTTGATGGGACCTGAACACTAGGACTGTGGTGCCTGGGAGGTGAAGGCAGTAACTGCTAGGGTTATAGAAACTCCAATATATTAAAAATGACTGATGCTTTCAATTACTAATTTAAATAAGAGAGCGTGGAAGTAGAATCAAGCTACCTCCTTAATCTATTATATTTCTACTTACTTAACCTCTTACAATCTGGCTTTTGATCTTAGTACTCAACTGAAGCTAATCTCTCTGGGATAGTTAATAATATTTTAATTTCCATGGCCAAGAGCCTCATGTCCATCTTATTTGACGATATTTTGGCAGCATGTGATGCGACTAGCTACCCTCTATTTTTGAAAACTTCCTTTTCTCTTGACTACCAAGCTATTACACTCCCAGTTCTTTCCTGACCTTCCTAAATACTTCTTCTCAGCCTTTGTTACAATTTTTACCAATTCTTTTTGATTGATCTCAGAAATTTCTTTAAAGCTAAACTTTTCTTCGTGCTCACTGCTACTGCCTTAGTTTAGGCCTCTGTTGTTTATCCTGGGATACAGAAACAGTCCTACTGCTAGTTTTTCTGCCCCCAAGTCTCAGCATTCCCTTCCATTTTCCATGCTGCTTCCAGAGTTACTTTCTCTAAAATAAATATGATCAAGTCAGTCCTTCTTCTGAAACTCCACTGACAGACTCCCCACTCTCTACACTATACAATGCTAACTTCACTTAGAAGATTCTTCGTGATTCCACTCCAACTTACTTCTCTAGTTTTATCTTTCACCTCTATATTCCACACTCCCTAATCTTCACTGAACTTCTCTGTTCCCTGAATACACTAAGGCCTATGATGCCTGTTTGGATCCTTCTTCCACACCTTTTCTGTCTGGAAAAGTCTTTTTCTTCCTCCAATATCCACCTTAATTGCTATCTCCTAAGGAATGTCTTCTTTGGCTTCTGTAGGCAGAAAGAGTTATTGTTTTTCTGAGGGCCTATAGCACTGTGGTCAGACATTTATTATTATACATTTCATGCAGGAATTCCCATGAAATCCTCAAAGGTGAAGCCATTTGCTTTACTACTTTTTGAAAACCCCTGTAACCCAGCATAGTGCCTAGCACATACTTGCCACTTAACAAATAGTGGCTGAATCAATGTAACCCTTTCATAAAATAGAGAACAGAAAATATTTAGTACATCAATATGTCTTTAAGAATAAAATAATAAAACTAATGAGACTATTTTGCAAACCACTAAAGACAGTACTGTCAATAGAAAGCCAGGGTCATTCCTCACCGCTGTATATCCTTATTCTTCCACAAGGAGGCAGACTGAGCCTTCGGCACTCTTTCAATGAAGTTCACCAGCTCTTCCATGAGAAGCCTGAGTTTAAACAAAAAAAGTGACGAACAAATCCATGAAAAAAAGTTAGAAAGACAAAATTCTCTAACATTGCAGTCAGAAGAAGTGAACTCCACATAACCCACCCTGATCATCTTCCTCTCTGCTGCATATAAAGTTGAATACCATATTACACAAAAGTAAATGAAAAGCAGCCATCTCATTTAATTTCAATGATTTAATTCACCTTTAAAACAAGTCTGGTGTTGTTTCTAAATACTGAAATTAAAGATGGTGGAAGAGGCTAGGTCGTGTTCACCCCTTCTCCAAGGAACAGCAAGAAAAGGGATGGGAAGGTGATTGGAATGGTGATTCCAGGGTGTAAGTGACCTAGGAGGAGATTCTACACCACATAGGGAAGCCCTGGTTGCAAAAGCTGAAGAACTGACATGCAGAGACCCAGAGACCATCCAGCCACTGCAAACAGCCTAGTACGCCCATTTCCAAAGGCAGGGCCAGAGCCCTCAGGAGTGCATGGACAGAGAGTTTGGGACAAGGAGGTAAGCCAAGTCGTGTTCCTTGAACGTGCTAAATTCATGCCCCCTCCCTGAGGGGGGAGACTCCCCCCACATCCCATGCACCTGAACCCTATCGCCTGCTCCCCTAATGCGCTCTAAGTGCTCCTGACCCACATCCCCCCTGCCCTGGCCGACCCACTTCATCCCTGCAAGTGCAGTCTCGCCTTGCCCCTCGTGAGACCCATGCAACCACATAGAGCCCCTCAGACCCCAACCCTTTCCCCTGCCCCCTGCAGGCAGCTGCCTGCACATCCAGGCTCCAAGCACTCACTTTCACACCTGGGCCACACCTGCTCCCAGCTCATACAGCGACGCAACCCTGCTCACCCCCTACCCTTAGCTCTGCACATGTGTACATCAGTGTAAGGACCTCCCAGATACGTACAAGCATGCATGTAAGCCACACCCCCCAGCCCTGGGCAAGCACTGACGTGTGTATCTGGGCCATACCCGCCCCCAGTTCAAGCAGGTACAACCCCCGACTGCCTCTGAGCTCTGCGCATCCACATACCAGAGCTCTGCCCCCTAGACCCGCACACACCAGGGTCCCACCCCACAGACTTGCACACGCTCAGCCACATCCTCTCCAATGGGCACCCACACATCCGTGCACCAACCTCTTGACCCCTACACCCTTGGCCTGCAAATGTGCACACCCTTGCACCACCCCAATCCCACACAAGCTCACTGCTCCCACATCTGGCAGGTGGTCACCTGTTCATCTGTGCTACATAGCTCCTCCTGCACACGTGCACCCCTGCTGCAAACCCCTCACCCCCACACTTGCACATCTGCGCCAGGGCCCCACCCACCCAACATTACCCACCCCTAACCTACATCCCGCACCCCCCATGACCTGTGTCCTGCCCCTACACATTTGCATATCTGTACCCTGGGACCCATGAACTCCACCTGTGCAAGGACAAACCTGTGCACTACTTTTCCTATGCCCCAACCTCTGTGCTACCTACCTCAAACCCTGATACCAATGACCCCCACACTCCACATACCCACCCACATCCTGACTGCACACCAGCCCCCATGCCACCTGCTCAGCCGCGCCATTCGCCTCCTGCTGCACCCTAACTTTGTGTCCCCCACACTGCACCCTGCTCCTACGCTCCAAAGCCTGCCTAAGCTGCAACCCACCCCCAAAGCCCCTATACCTCACCTCCAAAACCCTGAGCCCCTCACCCCAGGCTCACAGGCACCAGTGTAACGTCTCCACCCCATGCCTACACCTGTGCTGCAATCAGTTGCTGCACGGTGTGTCCCGTATCCTGCTCCACATCCATCCCACAAACACAAGGCTTTAGACTACTGAAGGAATTAAATTTCTGAAGTAACCCTATCAAGATAATTACAGGCCTTGAAGGCAACAGAAGATCACTAAGAATATCATGGTGCAGACAGATATAGCCCAGCCTAATGAACAAATTAAAACACTGGAGGAGATGCAGACTTTAGAGCAACTAATCAAAGATGCTCAAGAACTATAATAAATAAAATCAATGGGATGGCTAACAACATAAAGGAGATAAAAAAGACATTAGAAGAGCATAAAAAGGAATTTGAAAGAATAAATTAAAAAATAACAGATATCACAGAGATTAAAGATGCAGTAGATGAAATAAAAAATATACTAGAGACACAATAAGAGGCAGAAGAAAGAATAAGTGAACTAAAGGACAGAACAACTGATTTGGAACTCACAAAAGTACAAATAGCAAAAAAGATGGAAAAATTTGAATTAGATCTCAGGGAAATGATGGAAAAAACCAAGCACACAAATATAAAAACCATCAGTGTCCCAGAAGAAGAGAACAGTAAAGGGCTAGGAAGATTGGCTGAGGATATAATGGGGGAAAATCTCCCAACCCTTATGTTCTAGGTCTACCAAAGCTGCCAGAATGCAACACACCAGAGATGGATTGGTTTTTAATAAAAGGGGATTTATCTAGTTAAAAAAGTATAGTTCTTCAGAGGAAAGGCAGCTAACTTTCAACTGAGGTTCCTTCTCTCCAGGCCCCTGGGTTCCAATAACTTTCCCCAGGGTTATTCCTTTGTGCATCTCCAAAGGCCTGGGCTGAGCTGCAAGTGCTGAGATGAGGTATGCTGAGCTGCTTGGGCTGTACTATGCTGAGCTCTCTCATTTAAGCATCCAGCCAATTAAACCAAACATCATTCATGGCAGCAGGCATGCCTCCTAGCTGACTGCAGATGTAATCAGCACAGTTGAACTTCACATGCCATTGGCTTATGTCCACAGCAAAAGAACAAGGCATCTTCACCTGGCCAAGCTGAACCTAACTATCACACCTTATGAAGGAAATAAATATGCAAATCAAAGAAGCCCAACAAACTCCAAATAAAATAAATCCAAATAGGTCTTCCCCGAGACACATATTAATCAGTCTGTCAAATGTTGAAGAGAAGTAGAAAATCCTGGAAACAACAAGAGTAAAACAATATGCTACATACAAGGAAAACCACATAAGACTGAGTTTGGACTACTCAACTGGGACTATGGAGGTGAGAAGGCAGCAGTATGACATATTTAAGATCCTGAAAGATGGGTGGCTGCCGTGGCTCAGCAGGCAGAGCTCCGACCTGCCGTGCTGGAGGTCTGGAGTTCGATCCCTGGTGCCTCCTGCCCATATGCAAATTAAAAAAAAAAAAAAGAGATCCTGAAAGAAAAAGACTTCCAGCCAAGAATTCTGTACCCAGGCAAACTGTTCTGCAAAACTGAGGGAGAGATCAAAATTTTCACAGACAAACCAATACCGAAAGAATCTGTCAACAAGAGATTGGCCCTATAAGAAATACTAAAGGGAGTTCTGCCAGTTGAAAAAAATAGACAGGAGAGGGAGGTCTGGAGGAGGGCAGAGAATTGAAGCGTACCAGTAAGGGTAACTTAAAGGAAAAAAAGAGAAAGAGGGAAAATAATATACAGATCTGACAAATAAAATCCAAAGGGTAAGAGGGTAGATTCAAGAAATGTTTTTACAATAATAACTTTGAATGTTAATGGACTAAATTTACCACTTAAAAGATCCAGATTGGTACAATGGATTAAGAACTATAATCCAGCTATATGCTGCTTACAAGAGACTCATCTTAGAAATAAGGGTACAAATAGACTGAAAATGAAAGACTGGAAAAAGATCTTCCATGCAAGCTGTAACCAAAGAAAGCACAAATAGCTATATTAATATCAGACAAAATAGACTTTAAATGTAAAGACATAAGAGACGAAGAAGGACACTATATATTAATAAAAGGGACAGTTCATCAAGAAGAAATAACAATCATAAATGTTTATGCTCCCAATCAAGGAGTTCCAAAGTACATGAAACAAACACTGGCAAAAGTGAAGGGAGTGATAGACGTTTCCACAATAATAGTAAGAGATTTCAATACATCACTCTCTTCTATGGATAGAACAACCAGACAGAGAATCAGCAAGGAAATAGGGAACTTAAACAATGTGATAAATGCATTAGACCTAACAGATATGTATAGGTCATTACACCCCAAAACATCAGGATATACATTCTTCTCTAGTGCTCATGGAATAGTCTCCAGGA
>PVIY010040718.1:0-21749 GCA_004026745.1 Myrmecophaga tridactyla | reverse complement strand
TAACTTATTTTTAATGATCAGTCATATTGAACTATCTAAATAAAATAGAAACAAACAAAGAAACGACTAAAGCTGTCACTGTCACATGAGACAGCTGTGGCTTCCTAGTGAGAGCAGCACCTGGGAACCTCAGCATCTGGTTTGTGCGCGTCTCTGCAGTTGGCAGATTTCACAGCCTGGGACTGTGCAGGAACTCATTGGGAGGTAGGGTGGGGCATAGGGAGGTGGAGCGCGGGGTGGGGGGCTCCTTGAGGAGCTGAGGGCCGACCTGAGCTCAGAAGCGCAAGCAGGAGGCGACTGGCCCCGCGGAGGTGGTCAGTGTCTGAGGTCAGCTGCATGTTCCAGGGCACCCGGAAGGGAGGCCACAGTCCCTGGAACACAGTGGGCGAGAGGACAGTGTGACTGTCGGGTTTACAGATGGAAGCAACAGCGCTTGTTTCCATAGTTAAGTGAAGTGAAGGACTTAAATATCTGAAAATCATAAAATGTGAGCAAACGGGAGGCAAGTCTCTCGGCAATGTGAGTTCTTACTTTTGGAGTTTATAGTAAGAGAATTGCACAGAATGTCACGATAGAGTTTAAAATAAACATTTAGCTCACCCCAGGTATCAAAGAGCTGGGTTTAGCTATTCACTGGGTTATAAAGTTGGCTCCAAAGCGACACCCAGGCCTCCACCTGTTGGATGCCTACAAAGCTGATGAGTTCCTGGAACCACACGCTCACCTGAGAGTCCTTCCCCGCTCACCTGAGGGACTTTTCCCACTCACCTGAGGGTCCTTCCCCACTCACCTGAAGGACCTTCCCCACTCACCTGAGGGCCCTTCCCCCCACTCACCTGGCCCTTGGTCAGCCCCAGGGCTGTTCTCATTCGGTTGACCATCCAATGTTGAAAGCCTCTGGGGGACAACCTCCTCGCCATTGAAGGCAGCCTGTTCTGTCTTTACACCCTTGATTCAAAGTTCGCATCCGGATTTGGGGCCAGCATCTGAAAGATGAGGGTGCCAGGTGTTCCACGTGCAAAACTTAATTTAACCCTCGCAGAAGCTTTGTGAGACCTAACCCCAGTTGTGTGGTGAGGAGACTGAGGCTCAGCAAAATGAACTACCCTGTATGTATCTGAGCTTATGTGGTTAACGAAGGGCAGAGTCTGCATTTGAAGGCACGTGCACTTGACTCCGAGCTGCTGGAGTAGCGCTCTACAACTGTGCTTAAGAGCTGTTTAATAAACATGCTGAGGGTCCCGGCATCCTTTCAGAAGCTGATGAAATCTAAAGACCTTTGCTCTAGGGAATGATGTATATGCACGCGATTTTGTGGACAGTTTCCAGGGCTTCTGTGGTCCATGGATCACAAGCCACTCACAGCCTAGGCTGTTATGCTCACACTCGGAGCAGAGGTGTCTGTTTTATTCGTCGATGCATTCCCAGCACCAGGTGAGGGGCCGGCATTCAGTAAGTATTTGTTGTCTGAAAGTGATTCCAAATGCCTGGACTCATTTGCCTAATTTATTAGAGCAGGAGGATAATAATACGGTTTGGAAGAGTTGCCTCTGTGCAGAGTTCAACAGAAACACAACGTCTTCCCAACCCCGTCCACAGATCTGTCCACAGGGGACCCTAAGGGGCCTTCTAGGCTTAGGCTTGGGAAATTATGGGTCAGGTTTTTTGGGTTCTGTTTTTTACTTTAAAATTACTTTATCTTTCTCCACCCTGAGAAAAGAATGGTGTGTTTAATGGTTTCTTTTAAAATAAGAATTTGAAGTACTCTGAAAGTAATTGCACTTCATGTAAACTTTTAGGAAGGATTTGTCTAAAAAGTATTCGAACTGCTTTGTCCAAATGCTTCCTAGAGTCACTGTCATATGGTTTAAATGGGTTTGGCTGGTTGTTGAGAGACCAGAACGTAATATGTGTATATGTATTGGCAAAGTTGAAGTAAGTATCAGCTCTTAGAAAATAACCGTAAGGATGGTGTGTGGTCTCTTTTCCATGTGTTAGAACCAGACGGAGCTGAAGAGAGAGTTTCCTATATTTAGAGATTGGGTCTGTGCCCTGGAGGCTTCTTGTCCCTCCCAGTGACACTTACCCCAAAGGCAGCATTTGAGAAGTGTTGCAAAGCCTTTTCAACTAGCCTATTTATTTATTTTTGGCTGAATTTGATTCAGATGACACAGAGCAGGAAGGGAACTGGTAATCGTATATTCTTGGCCTGTTCCTATGTATATGGCATATATATGGATGATGTATGTATAAATGGATGATGGATGCATGGAAGGATGATGGACACATATATGGATGGTGGAAGCATATATGGATTATGGACATGTATATGGATGATGTATGCACATAATAAGCCCAATTTGTAGATATGGAAAGGGGCCCTAAGAAGCTCAATAGCTTAAGCAACTGGTGATGGCAGAGCCAGGGCATTGCGTGGTGCTTCGTACAGGAAAAGACCTTGAAGGGGTCCGAGAGGCTGCTCATCCTATGGGGTTCTAGGCAGAGGGGAAGGGGACGGCGAGCTGAGGCACAAGGACACAAGTTGGACTGTCCACACTGGGCAGAAGGCCCTGTCCCTAAGTGGTGGGGTGATAATGAAAGGAGAGGTGGATTCGGGGGGCTCTGAGGGAGGAATCACTAGGCATCATTTCTCTTCTTTATTTCCTAGAGGCAATTATTTTGAATGCTGAGTTAGTTGCCTAACACTGAGTTAGGCACTAAGGGAGTTCAAACCATGTAAGACAGAATTTACTATCTTTTGCTCAGATTTTCCTTGCCTCTCTGTCTTCCATCTGCAAAACACAGAGGCAAATGAAAACAAACTGAGGCTTAGGCTGCTTTTCCATGCATCCTAATGTAAAGCATTGATTGGGCTTGATCCCTGCATTATGGAAGTCATAGATGGGGTATTTGGGAACGATTACTTTCTAAGAAATCACACATAATTCCACTATCCTAAAATGGTCATGATTATCTTTCTAGTGTGTTTTCTTCCTGTCTTTTTTGCACTACATAATTTTTAAAAATAATAAAACTGTAATCGTAGTATATTCCACACTGTTTTTCATCCTGCTGTGTGGATTGACAACACACATTGATCAATGTGGCAGTGTGGTACGGGGTATTCTAAGGCAGCTGCATGTTGGTAAACAAGCCAAGGCGAAGGACAGCCCTGAGATCCCAAAGTTAGAGAACAGAAGAGGATATTTTAAATTCACTGAAGACTGAGTAACTTTTGGTTGCTCAGTTCTAGCCTTCTGTGTGGCAAACACAATTTTAGCACTTTCCTGTGGTTGATCAGTATCGAATCCTCTGGGTGGGGCTGGAATGGGGGCAGTGGCCCTGCCCGGACGTCTGGGCTGTCCTGGGTTTGCTTAAACAGGTCAGCAGTGGATGGGCCGCTGTGAGCACAAACAACGTGCTCTCCAAGGTTGGCCAAGGGCCACCGTATGCTTTGATCCATATCCAGCTCTGAAGTAATAATCAAATGAGAAATCTCAGGATGGACTCCCTGTATTTGCACACACACATGTTCTCTAATGGAAAGGAACTCTCCAAAAAGACTTACAAAACAGGCACAACTGCCAAGTAATGCCCCATTCTTCCCCTAATTCACGTAATGCAAGGAAGCTGCCAAAGCAAATACCAGGCAATGGGCTAGATGAAACAATGGGAATTTGTTGGCTCACAGCTTTGACGCTAGGAGAAGTTCACATCAAGTCATCAGTAGGGCGATGTTTTCTTCCTGAAGCCTGGGCTGGGCTGGGGCTGGCTGCCCGTTATCCTTGGTCCTGGGCCTTGGTCACAGGGCAGGGCACATGGTGGCCTCTCCTAGCCTTTCCCTTCTCTTCCAGGTTCTTTTGATGTTCTGCTTCTGGCTGCTCCCTCTGTATGACCTCCTTGATAAGGCCTTTTGTAATAGGATTGTAATATGAGCTGGGCCATACCTTAACCCAAGTAACCTCATCCAAAGGTCCTGTTTACAAGAGTTCACACCCACAAGAATGGACCACGTCTGAGAACATGTTTTCTGGTTACATTGCTCCAAACCACCTCAGGAAGCTGCCTGGGTGTACGTTTGGAAGCTGCTTTGTCTTAGAACGTACAGTTGTACCAATGTTGACAAGATGATTCAACAAAGGATAGTTTGTTCTACAATGCCGCAGGACCGGTGTTGGGTGGAATCAGTACTTCACACATATGTGGTCATGGTGAATCCTTCCTTTCCTCCATCCAAGCCTGTAAACCCGGGCTTCATTCTGTCCTCTTAATTTCTTCACTGTTACTCTCCATTATTCTTCTTCTAAAGGATTCTCTCTAGGGAATAGCCCTAGCCGGATGTATCCCCCAAGTTGAGAGTTCTTGGTGAGAAAGGAACAGGAACTAAGAGGAGGGCTGGGGAGGCCTGGTGGGTGGGAAGGATGGTCTTCTGAGTTGAGCGTTAGAATCTTACAGGTCTCTGTTTTGATGATTTGAAGTAGTCATCCCTCTCCTTGATTGAAGAAGGGGGCATGGCTTAAGAAAGTGTTGATGTATTTCTTTCTCTTCATGGACATTTTCCCCCAATGTCTTCCCCACCTTCTCAACATCACTATTTCTGCTGCACAGAACGACCCCACTGCTGTCATGAACCAGTCGTCCCTGCTGCGCTCCTCCAGGCATTCTCTGCACCTCTCAGGTGGCACCTGTAATGCAGTGTGTGACTATAGCTATTCTCATCGATGCTACATCATGTAACCACAGACAAGGCACTGTGTCTTACTCATTTTTGTTTCTTTGGTGCCTAGTCCTGTGCCTGGCATGAAGTACGTATGAGAAATATTCAACTAAGAAAGGGTGAAAAGAAGAAGCTGTAGCATGAGTTAATCTGTGGCTTTGTTTCTACCTATGACAAGCAAGACGTCAGCAAAAATCCTATTTTCATTATGAATCAGCTTTGGTGAAGTTACTCTGTACAACCCTGCTTGCTGTCTCACCACAAGCCCTAAAAGTTATTTCCACAATCAACTCAAAGTTCCATGCATGCCTACATCTAGACCTTTGGAGAGATATTTTGCTACCCTCTTGGATTCTTAGTGCTTCTGACTTTATGGGATGCATTCTAACACTGCTGCTTTTTTTTCTTTGCACCATTCTCCATTGTTTAAAGCATAGGCTGATGGCCTTAGATTATATACAAGAAGGACCTGTATTTATCCAAGAAGATCTGTGTTATTTAAATATATAAGAAATACAGTTGCATTATTAATCCTACGCTCAGCCCTCTACTGTTTCTGAACCATTGTTATTCCAAAATGTACTCAGTGTCCCATGGATGCATGGCCCTAGATGGAAACTACTGTATATAAAAATGGAGAACTGGTCCCAGGCTACAGGCCTGCAAACAGTCTTACTAAAGGGCAATCCCCAGACACTTACATGACAGGCTGCTTCATGGCCAAAACATACGCTTTTGCCATTAATCCACAAAGCAACTTCATACATTTACGGTTCTTTCCAGAGAATAAAGCCTCAGAATACCTGCTGTCCCAGCCTTAACCAGTCGCCGTTGTTGTCACAAGAACATGAACATTTATAATGAGTGCCTGAAACGTGCATCCATTCTCCTAGGTGGTCTTCATTTTCCCTTGAAAAAATTCAGATCATCATTTACACAACCAGTCATCCCTGATTTCCTCCTAATATGCTAGGCTGGTGCTGGGCACTGAGTGTAGAAGGGTGGCTGACCTAGACAACGGCCACACCCAGCCGTCCACTGGGGAAACAGGCCACGCACGGGTCACTGAGCTAATGAGCACATAATACCCATTGGGAAAAGTCTGTGCAGCCCGCCAGCGGGTGCAGCCACTTCGGGTGCAATGAATGCAGGTGAGCTGTCTGGGGATGCGCCCGTTCAGCTGAGAAGGACCCAGCGGTGGGATGGGCCCCCTGAAGAGCAGTCCAGGCTGAGAAGAGGACACTGAGGCAGCAGAGAGGAGCAGGAGGAGACGGGGAGGAGGTGGCAGTGGCTGGCAGGACCCGGCTGGACGTGATGAGATTGGGTTTTGTTCTACGTGTGGCACAAAACCTGGAAATACAAGTAAGAAATTGACGTGTACAATACAAGGTTTGAAAATATCACAGAGGACAGCATTCACAATCCATGCTGCCTGAGCAGTGTTTTGTCTTCATACCATTATTGACATTGAAATACACAGCTAAAAAATCAAGAACTAATTTTTTCCCCACTGCCAATATCCCTGAGGACGCCGTATCTTGATTGAATCCCTGGGATCTCAATGCCTAGTTGTCTGTGTTTCGTTTTAGTCACATGAACATGTTAAATTTTGTAATAGATCTTGTTTCCTTCTTGGCTTTGTCTGGTTGGAACCTTACACCAAGTGTCCCTCCAGCAAATGTACAGTGTTGTGTGGGTATATTTCTGTGAACTGATTCCATCCTTTCTTACTTCTCCTTTTCCTAAATTCACTTAATTATTTACTTTATACATTTATGATACATCTGTTTTTGTTAGCTGCTGTGAAGAAGGCAGATATAAAAGGAGAAACTCAGGAAGTGAAAATATCTCAATCATTTCAATAAGTTTAAAGATTATTCTTAAGTTCAAAAGGTCATTTGTACAAGTACAAGAACACTCATGTAATAGGAGATTTTATGAAAATCCATGGACTCCACGCAGCTTCAGCATCCCGATCGACTATGAAACAGTGTGAGGTGGCACAGACAGGCCTGGGTCTCCCACAAAATGCATAACGTGCCTTGACATGGTCATCGTGTCCTCCACCTTCCCCTGCAGATTGTCCCTTGAGGGCTGAGGTTCTCTGGATTCGCCTTTGTGTCCTCCCCACTTAATTGTGGTGCAGTGCCAACATTCAGTAAATGTTGAATTAATGAATGCATGACTGAAAAAAGCAGCCCCCCGTAATCAGATGGGATCAGGAGGGGCACAGCCCCCACATAGGCGCAGTGGCTGACCCTGTGTAGAAGTCTGGGTTGAGGGGAGGTGCTGTGTTTCTAAAGAGATACCAACAGGCTGGAGCAGACCCAAACAAGACCGGTCAGGGCGCTCAATAGCTAGACGTTTGCAGTGTGATGAAAAGTCACGTTTAACCTACAAAAGACGTGTTGGATTTCTACAAGGATATCATGAGAGAGAGGAAATAGATTTAGCTGAAATCCAGATGGTAGCATTATTGCTAGTCAGTGGAAATGATCAGGAGGGACCTTCCTAAACCTCTGTGATATCGTGTATTCCATGAGTGTGGGGCATTAGCTGACCTGACAAGGGAACTTCTGGGGTAGCTGAGCGGCTGGATTCAAAGGTGTGGGACAGGCTTCCTGAGAACATCCCAGGCTGAGAAGCAACGTGTCCTGCAAGAGGGATAAATCCATGATGTAAAAACCTTGGTCCGTAGTGGCCGCAGTGAACAGGTAGATGCCATCTGAGCATGTCACAAGCTTAACTAACTAATGACCACGTAACTATTTACAGCTATTAACATGACAGTATTAAAGGGTTTTGTGTTAACCATGGAAGTGTTTCTGAAGGCAGTGGTTTGTAACTGAGCCTTACCGGGTTGAAGAATGGGAGCATGGAGTTCCAGGTGTTTGAAACAACTTGGAATAGTGGAGGAATTCTGTTTTGGTCATAATAGATGCATTTAGCAGTGGCCCCGGGCAGGCCTCGCCACCTTGCTGTCCATGTGACCTGGAGCTGACTGGGTCCCCAAGGGCTGGCCTGAGGACAGGGCGTGTGCTCCAGAGGCCCAAAGGGATGAAGTGAAGCCAAAGCCAGCTGGGAGGGTTGGGAGGCAAAGTCAAGAATGCTCATTTGCAGCCACAGACCTTTGCTCCAGGATCTGGACTGCCAGGGGAGGCGTGGTCTAGAGCTGGGGAGGCTGGTTCAGAGGCGGATCTGCTCGGACACCCTTCACGCTGGGTCCTGGTTGTGGCCAAGGACACGGTGGCTCTGGTCTGCCTGCCCCGGCTGTTGGGCCCAGGGGTGCTGGCTTATTGGGAAGGCTGGCCTGGCCAGACTCGGGCACGCGTGTCTCAAACCAGGTGGTGGGAGGCACCAAAGGCTGCTCCCTGGAGCCCGCAGGAAGCCTCAGTCACCAGCCCACGACCACGGGGGTCGAGAAATGCTGGAAGCAACCTTTCAAATCAGTGCTGCTTTTTTCCTGCCTGCCACATGTATCTCAAACATTCTCCCACTTGGCAGAGCTCCCCTGGCTCTGAGGACAGACTGGCAAGGAAGCTGGAGTGTGTGTGAAGGAGGAAAAGAGGCCAGCGAGCCATTCCTGGCTTCAGTAAACGCACCCCCAGCTGATGCCACGCGTGCACAGGGCTCCTTGGCTCGCTAATCTGGGAACATCTATCAAAAGGCAGGACAACTTTAAACACCAAAAGTTTTGTTGAGAGACAGAATTTCAGAGCTTTAACTCTATTTGGATCCCCATGGGTGGGCAATCCATTCCACCTGTATTTATTCATCCGAGCCATTCCTTACCCACATTTCCATGTGGATGTTTCAGCGTCACAAACTACTAAATAGGATCAAGATGATTTTTTATATATATTTTTCCAAAATGCCCTCCCTTATTCAGTTTCCCCAGCCCCCTTTGAGGTGCCACCGGGTTTCCTTCCCTGTCCCTGCCATCAGGTGGAGACGAGCACCAGGTCTGCCTGGGACCTTGGTGGCCTCTGTGAGTCCAACTTCCCACACCCATAAAACGGCCTCTCGGGGGTCTGCAGGGGAGGCTGGAGATGTGGCCTGCAGTCCCGTCCTTGCCCCTTCCTGCCCTCTCTCTCGCTGGCCTTGGCGCCCAATGTCATTTGCTTCTCTTAGTCCTGAAATCGTCCCAGGCGAGGATGCCCTTGGTGACCAAATGGGAGAGAAGAAAAGTAGGCGAGAGCTAAATGTTGGCACCTTTTCCTCTCTCCTTTTTGAAGAAATTAGGAAGGAAGGAGCGCCGTGTCGGGCTTGGAGGATGCCTGTGTGTTTCCCACCCTCTGTGGATTCGTGTCACTGAGGAGGAGACGTGTCCCCTTGGGGCGGCGGGCACGAGCCGGGGGCACCAGCAGCAAGTTCTCACGTCTGCATTTAGGGCAGACAGAAAAGAACCCCCACCCCGTGGGAATCCTTCTACCCCTACGACCAAACGAAAAAGAAATCATTAAAGGGCACGCCAAGATGCAAGCAGGAGAGTGCAAACAGCCGCAACAGGAGAATAATAGTATGCTGGTGGCCAGATAGCGTTGCCAGCTCTTTAAACGTGGTACCTTGGAAATACAAAAAGGTAAAAACAGTGTGAGGAGTTGTGTGGTGTGTTGGGTGCTATTTGGACCATAATAATCCCCTCCCTCCAGGACCTCGAACATCCAGAGGAGGGCAGAGGGGGAGAGGGCCAAAGCTTCTGAAACCCCCCGGATAAAACGCAAACTGTGTCTTAGAAAAACAGACTTATTCTACATTGTCTTTCTTGTAATCAGGGAATGAAATTTGTCCTTTTTTTTTTCTCCTTAAGTTCACTTCTTGTTCTTCATTGCTAGCATCCTGGGACATCTCATGCTTCGTGTCGGTGCCTCTGTTCACATGTGTCAGAATACCTATTTATTATCTTGATGGTTTCAGGACAAAAGACCCAAGGACTTTCAGTAAATTCATTATTATGTCAAAAGGAGGCACTGTGGATTTTTTCCAATAACCTGGCCACAATATACGATGCTCCCCAGGAAGAGTCATGCCATTTATTTTTAAAATGCGGCCAAGTCAGCAAGGGGCTGCCTGCACAGTTGGCCCTGGGAATGACCAGTATTTCCTTTAGATTATTCATGCTCTTTTCTTTCCCTTCACCTGGTTTCCTGGAACATACCCAGTGGTCCCAAGTTCTGTGCTCTTCTTTTCTTCCTCTCTCTCTCCACTTACCCTCTGATCTTTTATCTTTTCCTGAAAAGGCGATGACCGCCTGTGTCCGCCCTGAGCGCGTGGTTTCTGCCAGGCCCCAAATGCGTTCTCCGGCCCATCGCGTGTGCGCTCAGTGGGTGGCACCCCCTGCCGGAGGGCGGCCAGTGGGGCCTGGCTAATGGACATTACAGGCACCTGATCCTGCAGCATGCCACAAATCCCCGTGCCTGGCACACCAGCGTCACTAGACCTTAGATCCTTTCTCCCTCCTCCTGGTCATGCACAGAGTAGGAATGGGGAATGGACAGGACGGCCCAGCGAGGCTGCCTTTCCTTTTCTAACCATGGGGCTGACCTGACGCCATAGCTGCAGCCCACAACCGGGGGGCCCTGGCTGAGCCTCCCCGCTGCCGCGAGACGGACTGTGCTCTGGCTCCCAGCCCGTTTACCTAGCGGGCAGCTACGCAGAGCAGCTGCTTTTAGGCTAGGGCTAGGAAAACTTCCCCGGGGAAAGGTGTCAAGACGGACCACAGCTAGAGTCGTAGTAGTCAGAGTCAAAGTCCTAACTGAAGCCCTATTAAACTTCTCCTTGAGAGTTTTCCATTATTTAGACAATAAAATCCAGACCAGACTGTTTTCTTTTGAATCAGCCAAATATAGGAACAAGTTGGCCATATGCTTCTTTATGAAAGAACGTAGCCCGGGCTCAGAATCCAAAACATGTTTTCCCTGGACTTTTTGTTTTTCTCTTTACATGAAACAATATTGAAGAGGAAAACTGGAAAATAATTCTAATTTTTCCTATATGTGTGCTCATTGTAGCCAAATTGAATTTCTGGCGGTTCCCTGAATGCGCTACCTGGTGCCCATCTCAGTGCATGTGAGCTTGTGTGCTCCGCAAAGCCTCGCAGCCGCTGGCCGGCAGAAACCCACCCAGTTTTAAGCCCCCCTCCCCAGAGACCTTCTCTGTGTAAGTGGCTTGCTGTGGTCACTCAGTCAGAAGTACAGTCGCTCACGTAACACTTCCGGGGGCCCCTTTGACACATGGCCTTGGGCTGTAAATGTTGGTGTCGTGTCTCTGCTGCCTGCCAGGCCCTTGGCCTCAGGCCTGTGCGTTATCTTTGCATCTTTACTATGAGTCTTATACAGTGTCTCAAATGTGAGAGCTGCTTAGAAGTTTATCCTTGTTGGGGATTTAAAAACTGAAAAAATAGAGGAACTTTTATGTTTATGTAAAAAGATGCTCCTTCCAGTATTATGGATAATATCAACAGAGTGGAAATAACTTGAAGCTCCAGCAATTGTGGTTTGGTTAAACTGATGATGGAAAAGTTATATAATGCTTTATCTTCTGAAGCCTTTATTAAACGTGCTTTATAAAAGGAATCCTAAACCTGGATGCCAACCAGTGAGAGAAGTGAGGGCAGTAGCCTGGATGTAAAGTGTAGACCCAGAGAGAAGAAATTCACTTTCGTCTTTATTGTATCATAAAAAAAAAAGGACCAGTGAAATTATAAATTGCAACTGCCAACCTCAGGTGGAGACAGAGAGAGCACAGGGGCCTGTGGTTGTCTCAACAACTTGCAGCTCATCGCTGAGAACCAGCCAAATCCATTTATTGGCTACCAATTTGCAAACCTTTGCTTTAACATTTTTATCAGCAAGAAAATGTTTATAATTGTGAAGTGAGAAAAGCAGGTTACCAAATAGTATATGTAGTAGGATATCGAGGTGGACCATAATCCCATGTATTATGTGTGTGCTCCTGATACATGGATAGAAGAAAAAATCTTGCAAAGAGATAAGCAAAACGTGGTTTTATGTTAAAAAAAAAAAAAAGGAAAGAAAGCGAAAGAGAAAGGGAGAGAAGGAGGCAGGGAGGGAGGGGGAGAAAGAGAGGAAGAGAGGGAGAAAGGAAGGAGGGAGGGAGTAAGGGAGGGAAGGAAGGAAGGAAGGAGGAAAGGAAGGAGGGAAGGAAGGAAGGAGGGAAGGAAGGAAGGAAGAAAGAAAAGAAATTGGGGAAGTGGAGAAAGTAAAGGGGAATGAATGCATCTGTCTCACCTCCGGGAGCCCTCCTGTCCGCCCCAGGACCTCTGCTGAGTTGACCCCTGGAGTTGAAGCACTTGGCCTGCTTTAGCTGATGCGTTTGTTTGGATGAAGGGGCCACTTGTGGTAGCTGCCCGAGCTTCTTTGGCGTCGGTTGGGACTGGAGACGTTTTTCTAGTTCCGCGCGGCGGCTCCGTGGACGGCCACGCGCTCCCCAACTCTGCAGCCAAGGACCGCCGGCCCCCGCGCCGCTGCCCTGGCCACGCTCGCTTTGCCTTTTAACCCTCTAGGTGCTGGTCGGAGTGCCGGGTGGCTCCCGGGCACGCCCTTCACGTGGGCGCCGGGCGGGAGCCCCCCCCCCGCCAGGCCGAGCGGCCCAGCCCCGCTGGCCCGCTTGCTGCCATTGGCTCCGGGGGTCACGTGCGGGCCCGGGGTGGGAGCGGGGCTGGGCCCGGCTGGCCTTGCCCTTCTAAAGCGCGGCGGCCGGGGCGGGGCTGCAGGAGCGCGCGGCCGGCCGGGCTGCGGTGACAGCTGCCGGGATGCTGGGCCAGGCGCCCCCGCGGCCCGCGGCCCCCCAGGGCCAGGACCCGCTCCCGCGCTTCGAGCCGCCCGCGCGGCGCCCGCCCTACAGGACCAGCCGCATCCTGGCGCGCCGCCAGCTCGTCACCAGGATCCACCAAGGTGAGTGGCCGCCGCGCCGCCCCAGCCCCGGACCCCTGCTCCCGCTCTGCAGACCCGAACCCTGGGCCACGCGGCGCGCGGCCAACTTTTAACCAGAACTCCAGACCGGCAGTTTTAAGCCCTCAGCGACAGCTTTGAGCTGCCACATAACCAGAGTGCACAGAAAAAGTTCCCGCAGCATGGTGAAGCCCGCATTTCCTGACCTCGCCTGTGTCTGCGCAGCCACTGGGAAAGCTTTCCCGCGGGGCGTGTAGGAGCTTTTCTGCAGATTGCTCACACCCTGTCACCTTTAAAGGGTGTTTATTTAATGAATAACCTGTTCGCTCAGCTAGCAGGGGAGGGGGGTAAACAAATCCCTTCCCTGCCCAGAGCACTTGGGATATCTTCAGGGAAGGGGAGCACGAAGGCATTCCCTCCTTAAAGCCGCCCGGCTGGCAGCCACAATCCCGTCTCCGCCTGCTGGTATTTGGTGCCGGTGGCTGTCGCTGGCCTGTGGGTGCTGTTTTTCTGGTAAAGGTGAACACCGCTAGCCGCAGAACAAATCCTGTTACCTGTGCCCAGAAGCCCTGGCTGCCCAGGGCAGAGAGGAGAGGGCACAGTTTGCAAGGCTGCTGGGAGGTCTTTTATTCTCAGTAAAAAATCAGCAGGCCAGAAATCACTAAAACTTACCGCTCTCCTAAAAAAGTTTAAAACACGCTCTTCATGTTAGGATACTTTTGCAGAAAGTAGGAAAGGAGGTGAACATTCCTAAGAAGCCCTTAAGCGGTGCCCATTTAAAAGACACGTGCACAACCAGTTCGTGTCATCTTGCAGCCCGGACTGAAAAATGGCTCAGTGATTATATCAGTGATACATACATTTACCAGGAATTTTTTGCGCCGTTAGAAAACCACAGTTTCCACTGAATTAAAAAAAAATTATCATATTAAATTTTGGAAGGGAAGTTGGGGTTTGTAATCACAAAAATCTTATCGTTCTAAGTCTAAAAGGAACAATGTGTATTCTGGTGAGGGGCATTTGATGAGATTGTTTCCTTGGAAATGAGGATTTGTTTATAAAGGCTCAGGAACTGGCTATGTGTGAAGGATCCGGGTTCCACATCCCAGTCTGATTTCAGGAAGGATATTATGTCATTCCATGAACTCTGAGTGCAAGCCTTGGTTGAATAGAAACAGAAGTCGTTATTTCCCTGCGGTCTAATTTTAAAATACGTAAGGCCTACAATAAAAACCAGCTCAGTTTTGATGCGAGGGATTTCCGGCAACGGGGCTTGACAGGGCGGTCAGCGTGGAGGACCTGGGGGGGTTAATCAGTGTTTGCAGAAGTTCCTCGTCCACTGCAAGTGTCCTCAGCACGTGTGTGGAGTGTGGGACGGTAGAAACACTGCAAACGACTATTTTGAAACGGCTTTGCAAGTCCAGATGTATTCACAATAATTGATTTTATTTAAAAATTATTTATGTCCTTTTGGGATGAGTTACTTTTTTCCTAGAAGTTTTAAAGTAATGCACACATGCATTTTCATCGAAAGTACCCTCTCCCTCACATGTGCATGTACTCAATTTTAACCAATTAGAGAATTTGAGGGGTCTCGCCTTTTTTTGTGTTGGGAAATGGAATGTTCGAAAACAATGAATGCCTAGAAATGAAAAGTGCCAATTTAGATCATAGGGGAGAATGCAGATTCCAGCAGTCCGGTGATTAGGAAATCATTATTTGTTAATAATGATTCTCATAAGATCATGAAAAAACAGATGTAAAATGGCTTTATTAGGTTGAGGTTTTTAAGAAGATTGGTTTATTGTGATATTAGAGAATAGTGATTGAGCATGTACTGTGTATCAGGCACTGTTCTGACAGCTTTATATATATTTAATTTATTTTATCCTCCAAAAAAGATCTTGTCGTTAAAGACTATCATCATACCCATTGTAAAGAAGAGAAGACTGAGACCCACGGAGTTTAAGTATCAGATCCAAGTTCACACAGGACGAGCTGGTATTTGAATACAATGCTAGAGCTTATCCTCTATCCAATGCTAGCCTATTTTTTGAGTGCTGAAGTAAGGAAACTACAATTGATTTTTGGATTCTTTAATAGGCAAAGACCTATCAATCTTTTATATTCAGGTTTCAGCCACCAACTGTATAACAGAGGCAGATTCTGTCCCTCCATATGCCATTTCCATTCGGATTTTATTTCCCTGATGGCACCAAGTGGTATGCATTGTACTTTCCTCAACAGTTAAGACCCGCAGTGCATGAGATCAAGTTGTTTTACTATGGTCAGGTGTGCCTGTACTCAAAGTTTATCAATGCGAGTGAAATTGATAATGCCACTCGTTTTGTGGTTCACATATTAGTTTCTCGAAGTGACAGCCACAGCAGTAAAATGGTTTGCGTTACTCTGCTTTAGATCTCTCGGAAAATTTAGCATTACCCTGCTGACATTTGGGGCGTCACAACTGAGAGCCCTAACGGGGCAGGGCTGGTGGGAACAGACAAGGGCAAGCTGCCCCCGGCGGACCGCCCTGAGCTAATCACTGAGCAGCAAGGACATGATTCAACAGCAGATACGCGCTGAGAAGGGAAAACAAGGAGGAGTAATAAAGGAGCTTTTGATGATGCATCGGATCAGAATTAGTTGCCCAAACCCAGGATGAATCTGAACTTGCTCATTTTAGGGTGTGCTCCAAAATAGACATGCAGCTTTTTCTCTAGCCGCCTTTTAGGTTCTGGAGTTGTAAGTTAAAAGAGTTAAAAAGAGAGGAGATGTTGAAAAGAGGGTGTTGTTTGCAGAGGGAAAGTTTGTAAGTCATACTGCCCATAACCCCTCTCCCACATTCTTTGCTTGAATCAATAGGAAAATTGTTGTAGGAAGGAAGAATGGTGGTCCTTATTCCCCTCCTTGGCTGGCCTTTGGGGTGGATGAGAGAGAGGATGCTGAGGAGGTAAAGGAACATGTTAGGCCAAGAGAGGGGAGACCTGGGTGTCTGTCGTTGTTTCGTGGTCACGGCTGTTGAGTGCGGGTGTGCCACACTTTAAAACCCATGTCCATCGCGCGTGCTGTTTGGGAAGTTCCAGGTCTGAGCAGACTCTTAAGTGTGACCTTTGCTTTGTGAAAGGTCATGCTGCTAAACTTTTTTTTTTAAACTCTTAAAAGGTTAAAAAATAGCATGAAATGGATCAGATTGTAACAGAGTGTCCGGAACCAGGAAAAAGGGGATTGGTGGCCCCGGCTCTGTTTAGCCCCTCCGTCACCCATCGACTGTGGCAGTTTCAGAGCTGCTCTGGGCCTTTATCTCTTGATGAGGAAATGAAGTGGTTACGGCTGTGATTGTGGGGGGTTATCCTGGGCTCTGCGTTCTGTAATTCTTTCTGTGGTTCAGTCACTCCTTGCACAGGACTGTAGAAAGCAGGAAAACTTAAACCTGAAGTAATAGAAGCTGAAAGGAAAAAGAGCAACTTTATAAGGAAGAACACATCAATAGCTCATACGTTTTCTATGACTTGTCAAGAATATGGCTGAGTGGAAGTCAGATTTTAGGTCTACCTATGAAACTAGCTGAATTTTGTAGTCTGGGGCAAGTCACAATTTCTGTGGTTCTTTTTTTCTTCTTAAAAAAAAGAGTTTGGTTAAAGGCTTTGAATGATCTCTGAAGTCCTCATCAGCTGCAAAACTGTGATTCTTTGACCACGTGATTCTCTTTAGTGTTACTAGAGAGAAGGACATTTCTAATGTACGTTTTCCCTACGCTGCTGTTCGGTGCACACCTGGGCAGGCTGCTCGGAGACCTGTTAACTCTCCCCATCAGTTTAATGGGGACGCTAGGAGGGCCCGTCTTGTGGATTCCTTAAATGTCAGTAGAACCCATAATTAAAGGAAACTTGTCGAAACCTCGCTTTTCTCTGGAGTCCAGGCCTGGGAGGTGGAGCTGCGGCCGGCCTGGCTGCGGGGCTGACCGCGGGCCTGAAAAAGGCCCCTGTGGCCCCTGCCCCTCCCGGGAGAGCCTGCGCCTTGAGATGGCCTGTGTGGAAAATCCCGCTGCCAAGGAGAGTCCTGAAGCTGGCCTCACATTTCATTGGCTGCTTTTCTGAGAGCTTTTTAAAATAGCGAGTGCTTGACTGGAGTGGCATGAGCTGCCTTTCCTCTGCTCCCGGGGAATGCAAATGGGCACTTGTGGTGTCCCCTCCCTTGTGACTCCACCCAGTGGCATCCTGGGAATTGGCGCAGTCGAAGCGGTCACCCACCCCCATGGCAGAGGCCACCGCCGACCGGGCAGTGCTGGCCTGGATTAAAAGTTTTAGGGGTTGCCCTTTACCTGTGTTTAGTAGTGCTGACCTCCTTGCTTTCAGAGGAAGGGGGGCACCCTGGCCACGAGATGGCTGGGACTCGGAAAACAGGGCGAGCAGACCTTGCTCGAGGGATGTTCAGTCTCATTTTATCACTGGTCGATGCTGGGGGCCAAGGGGCCTGCACGTAACTGGGACCGTTTACCCAAAAGTCGCAGGAAAATCTGTTATGTGGACTAAGGCAACTATCTTTGAGTAGCCTTGAAAAGAATTATCCCATAGAAAAAATGTGCATGGCCAGGAAACCAGCACTAGAGGGAAATGAGGAAATGAGCGCTATGCTTGTACATATGTAACAGTTTAACTTGAGCGCTGTGCTTGCTCCTGTATAAAGTTTAACCAAACTGTGACTTCTGTAGCCGCACATCACTGCCTTTAGTTGCTCTGATTTTGTAAACACTCAACCCAGATGCTGGCAGGTGCCAAGTTCAGATTCTGTGACATGAGCTTAAGTGAGCAGAGCCCTGCCTTGCTCTAGCTGTCCAGCCCTGTGATCAGTGCTGGTGTCCCGGGCAGCGGTCAGCTCCTGCTGCAGCCTCCTCTTTTCCGCACCAGCTTACTCACTGACAGATTTGGGAGCAGTAGTTAGAAAACAAGTCATCACCTGGGGTCCGAGTTGATGACCCAAAACAAATTCAGAACTGGAGAAAATAAGGAATGGGTTTCGTACGCTCCGTCACACAGGGAAGCCAGCGAGGGCGTGAGGGGGGATGGCCGCCCCACCGCCCCCTCTCCTCCAGGCCTCGTGAGCTGGAGGACAAGCTGGTGACAGCGCGGGAGGAGACAGGAGGCCCCCCGGGAGCTGGGAGGGAATCGGGACCGTAGAGAAGCCATTCGTGTCCTCTCCAGGGATGAGTGAACACTTTGATAGGGGGAGTCATCATTTATGAATTTACTTTCCGCCTCCTTTACTTGGCTCTGAGGTGCAGTGTAGAGGAATATATGCTTAATACGATTATGAAGAGCAAATCTGACGAAAAGGAAACAGCGGGTCAGTTAATTAGTTAATAAAGTCACCTAGGAGGAGGCATTACACTGCACGGTAATGTAGAACACAAGGTCCTGAGTAATGTTTTAGAGTGGGCTGCGAAGTTGACTGGAGCTCCCTTATTCTAAGCCACGAGGGGAACCCTGCAGGGCCAGGGGCGCCGTGGCCCCGGGTGAGCCCCCCGCCCAGCTCCACCCAGGACTCGGTATTTGAGAGAAAACCAGTGTAATGGGCAGCTACAGGCATGGCGTGGGGCTTTCAGACACCCCCATGGTCAGTTCCCTAGCCAGTCTCCCTGTTTGTTTCTTACAGCCGAGGCGACATGACAAAGTATAATTCAGTAACCCTACGTTGGGGTGGGTCAGGACAAGGGGGTTCAGGTATGCCGCCCCCTGACTGTCTGGAGTTAATCTTGAAATAACCTGGACACTATCAATGGCAAATACTCAGAGTCTGGGTCAGGGAGCGCGAGCCTGGAAGGAGAGCTGCTGGGGCACAGTGTCTCTGTGTTTAAGGCACTTTGGAATAAGCTGCCTCCTCTTTTCCTTCCTGGGAATTCACACGTACGAAAGGCTCCCAGAAATTCTGCATTAACTAGTTGAATTTTGTTTAAATGGGCGTACTTGACCATGGAACTATTTTGTCCCTGGATCCCTGCAAGTGTCCTGCTGCTAAACCAGTGTCCCCTGGGGAGCGGTTTGAAATGCACATTTCGGCAAGCGCGAGGCCTGCAGCCCCTCGGGAGAGCCCTCCTGGGATATTGTCCTTGTCTGGTCCGGGCAGGAAGGAGATGGCTTTGGATTCTGTTTGGAAGAGTGACATTGTAAGTGGCCTGCATTTTCAGATACAGGCAGTTCCCTTTGCTTCAAAACCCCTGGGGGGGCCGGCACCCTGTGAAAGGACACCTCGGCCCCCCACGCCACAGGGCGGGAGTCTGGGAGTGTGTGATGGCAGAGCTGGGAATGAAACGACACCCAGGGCACCCATTGCTCAAACACCTCTGCAGGACAAGTGCCAGTGGGCCGAGAGGAAGAAATGGCCGCACTCGGGCACTGGGTTGGCCCAGCTGTGGTCAGGCTGGGGCCCGGGAGGGGGCTGGGTGGCCACAGCTGACCTGGGCTGTCAGTCCCCGCGGGAAGGGGCCGGCGGCGCTGGGCACCCACCATCTCCCCAGCTGGGGGGTCAGGGTGAGGGACCCAAGCTCAGCCGTTGGCAGGGGGCTCACAGTCCATCACTGACAAATAGCGTGGGTTGTATGAAGTCTCTCTCGGTACCGCAGAGTAAAGCGAGCTGCTAGAGAATTTTGATTAGTAAAAGGCTTGGTTTAGTTGCTTGAGCAACCTGTTACGTTCCCCAGGAAGCCTGCAGCTGTTTCCTGAAGGTATTTTTCCTCCTGCTGGCAGGAGATAACACAGCAGCATCTGCTGATGAATGGTGCTTTTTTTTTTAAGTGAGATCCACAAAATACCCAAAAGCTGCAGCGGAAGGCATGAGGAAGCAGACCCGTGGGGCCAGCCACGCTCGTGTCGCGACGTCACACAGGATGGGGGCAGCTGGGGTGGGCGGGGTGGAGCCAGGCAGGTCTCCAGGAAAATGTACACACCCCTGGGTGAACTCTCTTTCATTGAGAAGCTTAGGATCTCAGGAAATTTAGATGGGGCACTTTGGTTAGAAAAAGGAAATGAACGGAAATAAATCCCCCACATCCCTTTCCAATAAGTCACAGGAAGAAGTCACAGGGATCCTGACAATTTTAAACATCTTGCAGAGACAAGCGCTGACGAAAATACAGGTGACGTGCCCCTGTAGCTTTCTAAGGATCCGTGGGGAGTTGCCCAGCCTGGACAGGAACTTGGCCGCCTGGGGGCTGCGCCTCTTTGCAGCCGGCCTCTGGGCTGGGAGGGGCTCTCCTCGCACCCCCACTGCCCACTGCCTGGCTTAGCGTGGGGACCCTGCGCCTGGGAGGAACACACATTGTGCTCACCATGTGGTGCCCTGGGAGACGTCCGCAGGGCCACAGCAGCGGGTTTTCCTCTAAGGCTTTTACTTCCCTGGAACTATTTATGATACTGAAAATTACTTCAAGAAATAAGATTCACAGATCCATCCATCATGGTATTGCAACCTTCCTCAACCACATCAGGGTGAAGTTCTTATTAGAGAAAATGAAAGAGTCTCTCTCAGCTGCATTGTGGGACACATTCCCCACTTGCCATTCCTCAAACTAGAGACCAAAACTAACGGCCCAGCCCCCTGTGAGAGCCACCATGTGTGTGTGACGGGTCCTCACTGCTCAGATGAGTGTGTAAGTCTTCACTGCTCAGGTATGTTTGTGATGGTCCTCACTGCTCAGATGAGTGTGTAACAGTCCTTACTGCTCAGATGTGTGTGTAACAGTGCTTACTGCTCAGATGAGTGTGTAAGTCCTCACTGCTCAGATGTGTTTGTGATGGTCCTCACTGCTCAGATGAGTGTGTAACAGTCCTCACTGCTCAGATGACTGTGTAACAGTCCTTACTGCTCAGGTATGTTTGTTGTGGTCCTTACTGCTCAGATGTGTGTGACAGTCCTTACTGCTCAGATGTGTGTGTAACAGTCCCTACTGCTCAGATGTGTGTGTGACAGTCCTCACTGCTCAGATGAGTGTGTAACAGTGCTTACTGCTCAGATGAGTGTGTAAGTCCTCACTGCTCAGATGTGTTTGTGATGGTCCTTGCTGCTCAGATGTGTGTGTGACGGGTCCTTACTGCTCAGATGTGTGTGTAACAGTCCTTACTGCTCAGATGTGTGTGTGACGGGTCCTTACTGCTCAGACGTGTGTGTGACGGGTCCTTACTGCTCAGATGTGTGTGTGACGGGTCCTTACTGCTCAGATGTGTGTGTGATGGTCCTTACTGCTCAGATGTGTGTGTGACGGGTCCTTACTGCTCAGATGTGTGTGTGACGGTCCTCACTGCTCAGATGTGTGTGTAAGTCCTTACCGCTCAGATGTGTGTAACAGGTCCTTCCTGCTCACATCGCCTGCTCTTGCACCCTGGCGTCTGTGGGTGGGAAGCTCTGCTCACCCTTCCCTCAGCTCACACCCTTGCCTTGCTGGCATCCAGCTTTAATGCTGGATTTTAGGAGGAAGGGTTAAAGTGGATAAAGCTACTTAAATATGTTTATTACCAGCTTCCTAGAGGAATGAGGGGGAAAAAATAAACCTTGGCAAGAATAGAGGGAAATTAGCCTTGAGGATATCTTGGGAAGACTGCGAAAGAATTCCTCTGGCTGAGCTCGCCGTGTGTCATCCTGGTGCTAGCGTGGAGCCGGCCGCGCGTGAATTGTGGGTTCTCACGGCCGGGACAGCCTAACCCGGGGACTGCGAGAACCACCCGAGAAGCAGTGGCCCGCGCGGAGGCAGGTGTGCCTCCCAGGACACCTTCAGGACTTGACCCGTTGACAGGGTTTGAAACTTGTGCTGCACCTTCGGGGCGAGAGCCTGAGACATGCTGGTTGCATTTCTTCTTTCACTTTCTTCGCTCTGTCAACCAGTCTGCCCCGCGGTCACCTGTGCTTGCAGCTCACTCCCCGGACACCCCACAGCTGCAATGTGGGACACCTGGAAAGCTCTGGAGCCAGGCCGCCTGAGCTGAGCCCCAGCGCTGGTGGAGAGGCCACGGCCAATTCTCCTCACCTCTCTAAGCGTCAGGCCCTCATGGCCAGGGCTGCCGCCAGCACTGCACCTGGCACATGGTGAGTGCTCGGGATGCGGAAAAGGCTTCGTGGAAGGAGCA
>PVIY010040717.1:0-19733 GCA_004026745.1 Myrmecophaga tridactyla | reverse complement strand
AAAAGAGGTTCTCTGGATGTAACTCTTAGGCATAACTACAGGTAGGCTTAACTTCTCCACTACGTAAGTAAGCTTCACAGGAACAATCCTTAAGATTAAGGGCTTGGCCTATTGACTTGGGAGTCCCTAATATTTGAGACAGTTTCAGGGATTTCCCCACTTGTAAAGTTTAACAGTTCCATATTTTTTCTCCCATCCCTCAAGGGACTTTGCAAATACTTTGTGTTTATCTGCTCAACATACCCTGGGATATATCTGGGCATTACATTAAGCTTTACAGAATTGCACACCCTCAATCCCATTCTGGGCTGCCTGTGTTTGGGTTATTTAAATGATCTCTATCCATACTTGTTGAATTAGATTAAGTGCTATAGAAAATTTAGGCTTTGGACAAAATAAACCTTCTTTCTTTGGTCTCATAGAATAGGTGAAGTTCTAAAATAAAGATAGTATCCTCCTTACCTGTATATTCTGATTTACCATGGTCCTGATGCAGTCAGCTTCATTTTTAACTCTAATTGAAGCTTGATGTCTTTATTAGTTTCTTCAGCAGTTGTTGTGTATGGTAAGGCTGCCCTGCAGAGCTGCAGAACTCCTAGTCTGAGCTATGGGTGTCACACAGGTACCCAAAGTTCCAAGAAAATACCAAGTTATACATGTATACCATGGCCTCTCACAATCTAGAAATAATTACAGCTCCAGACTAAATGTGACTGCTATAGGAGCTTACAATCTAGGCCCCAATTTTCTCATAAATATTTTCTAAATGCTACCATACAATATTTGCTCTTTTGTTTCTGGCTTATTTTGCATACAATATGTCCCCAGATTAATTCACATCATTGCATCCCTCACGACTTCATTCCTTTCTGTAGCAGCACAATATTCCATCATATGAATATACCATATATTCTCCTTCTCAGTCAGTGTATCCTTTAGCCACCTACATCCATTAGGTATCATGTATAATGTCCAGAGTCAATACTCCATGCCTCACATTACTCTCACTTAGTTGTATGATCATCAACACTCTCAATTTTAGACAATTTTCATTGCTCCCAAAAGAAAAATAACTGGTAAACACAAGCTCACCAAATTGAAACTCCAGAGCTCCCCTTAACTCTCATCCTTTGTCCCCCATTATTTATCCCTAGTATTGTTGTGATACTGTTGCTGTCTTCCTGTTAAACATGGCCTATAGCATGCAATAGTAGGCCCCCCCTATACCCTGATATTATTTACTCTTTGTACAAAATTCATACCTTTGAAGTAATTCATGCAAGAACTTATATTTATAGTGTTTAATTGGTTGGATACATGACTCTATACAACCTCTTTCAGTCATGTTCACCTTCAATATGGTAAAATTACTTATAGATCGGCTAATGAACTCATTTCACCATTATCCATTCCCTTACATTTAAATTCAACTTCATTAGCTAACTGTTCATCCATCTCTAGTTTCCATGTATTTCTAGGTCCCCTATATTCTGTATTATTAGCCACTGAATTTATCTTTATGAAGGTCATAAAAGTGAAATCATACAGTGTCTATCCTTTTGTGTAGGCTTATTGCACTCAACATAATATCCTCAAGGTTCATCTATCTTTTCATATGCTTCAGGACATCATTTCATCTTACAGATGCATAATATTCCATCGTATGTATATAACACATTTTGTTTATCCACTTATCTATTGATGGGCACTTGGATTGTTCCCATCTTTTGGCAATTGTGAATAATGCTGCTGTGAACATTGGTATGTAAATGTCTGTTTGCTTTCAGCTCTTCCCTTGCATTGCCAGGTCATAGGGCAACTCAATATTTAGTTTCCTAAGGAACCACCAAACTGTCTTCCATAGCTACTGTACCATTTTAGATTCCCACTAGCATTGTATAAGTGTTCCAATTTCTCTACATCCTCTCCAACATTTGTAGTTTCTGTTAAATAGCAACCATTCTTATAGATGTGAGATGGTATCTCATTGTAGTCTTGATCTGCATTTCCCTTATAGTAATGAAAATGAACAGCTCTTCATTTGCATTTTAGCCATCTGTATTTACTCTTCAGAAAAATGTCTATTCATATCTTTAGCCCATTTTCTCTTTGGATTATTTGCTCCTTTGTTGTTGAGCTGTATGATTTTTTTATGTATATAGTATAACAAACCTTTATATGATGTGTGATTTCCAAATGTTTTCTCCCATTGAGATGGCTGCCTCTTCACCTTTTTAACAAAGTCTTTTAAGGTGCAAAACCATTTGATTTTGAGGAATTCCCACTTATCTCTTTTTCTTTCATTGCTTGTGCTTTGACTGTAAAGTTTAGGATGCTACCTCCTGTTACTGGGACTTGAAGATGTTTCCCTCTGTTTTCTTCTAGGTGTTTTATGGTACTGGCTCTTATATCTAGGTCTTTGATCTACTTTGATTTAATTTTTGTATAGGGTGTAAGTTAATATAATGTAAGTTCTTCCATTCTTTCGCCTATTGATAACCAGTTCCCCCATGCCCATTTATTGAAAAGACTATTTTGTCCCAGTTCAGTGGATTTAGAGACCTTGTTGAAGATCAGTTGCCCATAAATTTGGTGGTCTATTCCCACACTCTCAATTTGATTCTCTTGGTCTATGCTTCTGTCTTCGTACCAATACCATGCTGTTTTGACCACTGTGACTTTCTAATAAGCTTTAAAATCAGGAAATGTTAAACCTCCCTATCCATTATATTTTAACTTAAGTGTCACTTCATGGTGAGTGAAGCTTTTTTCCATGAGAAAAGGAACCATGCATATTTATTAATTATTGTATTTCTAGTGCTTGTCTTGGTGCCAGATAGATACCTAGTAGATACTCAGTAAAAGTTATTAAATGAATGAAAACAATTTGAATAAAACCTTGACATGAAAGTTGCCTTGTTGGAGTTAATACAGAATCATTTACTTAGAGTAAAACATTCTGATGAAAAAAATAGCATATTTATATATGTATTACTTATTATGTGTCAGGCCCTGTTCTAAGCTCATTATGTATATATTAACCTGATTTATAGATTAGAAAATTCTAGACAAGAAGGTCGGATAACTTAATGTCATGTGCTAGTTAAAGAAGGGGGCCCAGGATTTAAATCCAGAGAAAGTCTCTAGATTCTGTGTTCTTAATTATTAAACTAAACTACTTTTAACTAAATTCTTTCTGGATGGGTAACACATAGTAATAATGGTGACCCCAAGCATGATATTTTAAATCATAATACAAGAAGACTTAAAAGTCTTAGGGAGAGGGTAGGCCATGGTGGCTCAGCAGAATTCCCGCCTGCCTTGCGGAGACCCTGGTTCAATTCCTGATGCCTTCCCATACTAAAAAAAAAAAAAAAAAGTCTTAGAGAGAAAATTGACAGATATATTTCATTTGCATTTAAAAGATTTTTGTTTTGCCTTTTTTTATGACTAAGATACTATAAACATTAAGACAAATACAAACTATACTTTCCATTTCATATTCCAAATATACAGGGTTCCTATTGAGAATAATGGAAATATTTTGGTAATGAATGGTGGTGATGATATCATAACATTGTGCATGCAGTTATCAGCACAGAAATATATATCTGAATGTGATTAAAAGGGGGAAATCTTAGGTTATATATCTGGTTACAGAATGAAAAAATAAAAATTAAAAATCATGGAACTACAATACACAGTGACCCCTAAGTTAAACCCTGGGTTATAACTAATAGTGTGGTTATAAAATTGTACTATCATCAATTGTAACAAATATTCCACACCAGTGCAAGGTGATAGTGGTGGGGTGGTAAATGGGAATACTGTATCTTATGCATGATTGTTCTGTAAACCCACATCTTCTCTATTAAAGAAAAAATAAAAAACAAACTAAAGACTCAGATAAAATACTTACATCCTTATAATAGGCACAATGTTCAAAGTATTTAAAACTATATACAGTTTGTTATTATAAATCAATAAAAAGACAACCACTAGAAGAATAGGCAGATATTAAAAGATAATTAGCAGATTAAGGAATGCAAATGAATTTAAATATATGTATCCTCAACTTTACTAAAAATCAAAGAAAAATGGATTGAAGGAACAGAGATGTATCATTTTTTACAATAGTCACTTTGAGCCCAGTTTGGCATCACATGAATTTGTTCTTTAGATATCCATAGCAGAGAACTAATTGCAAAAAGACATATGTGTAATGATATATATAATGTTTATTGGAATAATATAGCCTACATTGGAAATAATGTAAATGTTATCAATAAGATAAATTGAAAACAAAATATTTTGAGAGATTAAAACGTTTTTCTGAGGTAATATGGATTGCAACATTCAATTATACTTTCATTTGATGTTATAGGAATGAAATAAAGATACTTTGTGGTTTAATGAAAATATTAAAATCCTGTTCTAATTCCCATGTGGATTTTTTTGAGGCATTTCCAGTCTCTGTGTCTATAAAACTATGATGAAATCATTATCATATTGTTTCTAGATAGTCTATAAATAGGCTTTATAGATATTTTTACTAATATTTGTCGAAAAGCCAGTGCCACATATTAGCCTGATGAGCTTTTATATTATTGAGGAGAAAATTAATCTTACATTGTGTGAGTTTTATCTTTTCCTCCAATAACCTGTTCTAAACTATTCAGAATCTTCTTTATTTGAACTCTTATAGCCACTGATACTTTATTTTGTTACATTTGATGTGCAGAAATCTTAAGTGTATTCATTCTGTGTATTCTTTTGACCAATTTAAGTTTAGAAAATCCTTTAAATATTCTAGAAGTTTTAAGTTTTCTTCAATATTTTTAAGCTATTTAAATCTTTAATTTTCTGGTATTTAGGTTGGTATAATATGATGTATGAGGCTAAACTATTTTTTTTCAAACTGTCAATTTTCCTACAACCATTTATTTGAAGAAATCCTTGTTCTTGTGATTATTTACACCTCCTTTTCTGTATAAGTCTTTTGCTTGGCTAACTAATTGTTCATTTGTTCTGCTATTGCTTCAGTTTAATTTTGAACCATATAAATGCTTTCATCTTCCCAAACAGTAAGCTTTTGTCTCCAAATACTCTTTGGCTATTCTCAGCTTTTTCTACTCCAGGTGAGGAAGCAGGGCATGAGATAATGAGTAAATGTTTGGTGATTAGTTGAGCTTATTCTTTTGATTTAAGGATAGAGGTCACCTTTAACACTTTTTTTTTACTCATATCATCAGGACATAATGGTCTAGAGGAGGAGACTTAAAAATTAAAATAAACAATTGGAATAAGATATAGTACTTTCATGGGAGGGGTATATACTAGATGCCTCTCCAGGAGTTCAAGTCATCTCTTAAATCCCTCAGTGTAGTTTGGTTAATTTTCTCAGGTTTGTTTTAAGAATATTGAATATTGCATGAGGGTCTAGAAAGTTTCCTTCTTGCTAACACAAACCCGTATCTTTTACAAAATGCTCTTCCGATATATTATGTCATATAATGTTCAAAATATCAAATTAGAGTAGGAACATTATTCTCATGTTTTTTAAGAATAAATTGAGTCTCAGAGAGATGAAGGGACTTCTCATATGCCACCAAGTAATAACAGAGTTTTCTCATATGATTTCATGAGAAATCATACATATTCTACAACTCTGAGATGAGAATTGGTAATTTATTAAAATGTTGTGTTATACTATATTTGTATTAACTCAAAATTATCAGGTTGTCTTATTTGAATTGGTCTTCCTGGAGCAAAAGTACTAAAGGTACACCATATTTCAGAGAGTTCTGGTATGTGATTCCATGGATTGGAATCCTAGGATCATCATTTATTATCTGTGTAAAGTTTTTGTTTTTCAATTTCCTGATTTTAAAAACAGGAATGGTAACTGTGTCTACATCATAGGGTACTTGATAAGATTAATTGAAATAGCTAAGTGTTTAAAACAGACCCTGGCATAATAGTAAATTCTCAACAAATATTAACTATTATTATTATTATATTTTCCTTAAATTTTTGGTATTCAGATAGCAAATTAAATTTTGTTATTTTCAAAACTTGCAATGTTTTGATTTCTCTACAGAAAGCTGGTGAGATTATTAGGGGAAATATAATATTGTGGGCCTTCAGTACAGGAGGAACTATTTGAACCCATGGAAAATATGTGTCTATGCTCAAAGAATCTACATTTGAAAGTATCATACCACTTACATTAAAAATGTACAAAATGATTTTAGTATTTTACACAAGTACTTATCATCTATAATAAAGCCATGCTTTAAATAAAATTGCATGGAAATGTCCTTATATGAATACATTACCTATTGTGCTTTCCTAAGTAATCTAACTAAGAAGTTATGACAGCACTTAGAAAAAAAATGTGAAATGAAGGTGATTATGGGGTTTCTGAAATTAGTCTCATATTATTTCCTAATTCCATAGATGTGATCTTAGAGATAATGCAATTTTTATCTCAAGAGGAGAAAAGTCCTCTTTTTAAAAATAACAATTTACATTTAAATGAAATACAATTATTAGTGTCATTCACTATTTACCAAAGGTTATGCTAAAAGAAATTCAATCAGCAAAAGAGGATTTAAAGGATTTCCTTGTATAAGATTCCTTTGGAAAGCTTAGGACTTCCTTTTCTTAACCTTGCAGCATCACTATAAATTAGTTTATGTTAAGATTTACAGCATCAGGTCTTTATTAAGCTGGAATCATTTAAGATTAAGCCTCAATCAACATACATTTCTTATCATTAAAGTCTAGTATGTGGCCAGACTTATACTTTAATTTAGTAAAAAAGACGTAGATAATAAGATTGAATTCAGAACATTAAGAATTTCATAAAAGACATTGCATGCCACAGTTAAGTTACTAGGGCATTTACTGAACTGGTTTATTGTTGAGTTAACTCTGTTTATAGTGGTAAAATATATGGTTATTCCTTTAGACCTGTATATTGCTGACAGAAAAGTGGGTCTATTTACTCTATTTTGATGAACACATTCATGCTACTAAAATGTGCTAATCCAATCAACTGACCTTTATTGAGTGTCTATTGTAAAAGTTTGCAGGGCTTAGACACTGGCAATGTGAAAATTAATAAGACAGTTCCAACCTTAAGGAATCTCAGAAGAGTAGTACAAAATACAAAGACAACCACAAGGACTTAAGCCAAGACAGCACTGCAAATTCATACTGAAAATATGCTTTAAATGATTAAAAGGCAAATAATAAGTAGTGAGGGTAAAAATCACAATAAGTATCTTTCAGTACCTCATGGTAGTGAGGGGGCATTAAATCCAAAGACAGGCTGCACTACAGGATCAGACAACTAGAATTTTGTTCCTTTTCACCCTCAGGATTCCAAGTTTTCCCAGTTATAATGGGAATTTAGAGTAAAGCTCATGGTATGAAATCAGGGACTTGAGCTATAGCTTTAAATCCCACAAGTAAATATGTTTTAAAAAATGTTTTTAGGTGGGTGTTTTGGTTTGCTAAAGCTGCCAGAATGGAATATACCAGAAATGGATTGGCTTCTATAAAGGGAATTTATTACATTACAAATTCACAGTTTTAAGGCCATAAAAGTGTCCAAACTAAGCATCCAGAGATAGATAACTTGACTCTGAAGAAAGGCCAATGGAGTCCAGGGCTCCTCTGTCACATGGTAAGGGACATGGCAATGTCTGCTGTCCTTCTCTCTCAGTTCTTATTTCAGATAGCTCTCTGAGGTCTTGTGGGCCCTTCTGACTTCCATGGGCTGTTCTCCTCATGCATCTTCAAATGTCTCTGTCTACGTGTCTGCTCTCTGTATCGGCTCTCTCCCACTGTGAGCTCTTTTAAGGACTTCTGTAAACTAAATAAGACCCACTTTGAAGGGGTGGGGTCACATCTCCATTGAAACAACCTAATCTAAAGGTCCCACCCAACTGTAGGTCTGCTCCCATAAGACTGACTTAGAAGAACATGATTTATTCTGGGGTACGTAAGTGTTTCAAACCACAGTGGGCAAGGGGTCTCTGGGAAAATAAAATGAAATAAAACTTTAAAATTGAAAATTCAGTAGATGGAGAAATTTTAAATCAGACAATATCACAGAGAGAACTTAGTGACTTGAGTGATAGGACTGAGGAATTAATGAAAATGCAGCTTAGAGAAAAAATTTGTAAAATATGTAGGGAAAATCAAAGGTATGAATAAAAGATTAAGAAATTCCACCATGTGTCTCATAGGAGTCCCACAAAGTGAAAACATTAAAAAACAAAAAATCAGAAAAGAAAATGAATAAACATTTTGTAGAATAGAAGAGTGCATTATTCTTCAAGTTGAAAATCCAGACTGAGGGCCAAATGGGATAAATAAACACAACCCTCAACTGATCACCTCATGGCAATACCAAAGAAGTTAATAGTAAGAGGTAATTCTATAAGCTACCAGAAAACAGATTACTTACATGTTGGCAGAGGGAGGATAAAAAAGATTGGCAGCATTCTTAACAATGAGACACTAAAATGAAATAGAGTAATGGTTTAAAAGTTTTGTATGACATTAACTTAGCTTAGAATTTTACATGTAACTAAGCTATCTGTTGATGAAGGCAAAATAGAAACATTGTCAAATATTAAAAATCTAAGTTTACAACCAACAAGCGTTTATTAAGTATATTTTTCAGCAAGCAAAGTAAATAAAGAGAGAAAGCATGGTAGTCAAGAACTCTGTATGTTACTAAATATGACTTTGAATTAATATACTTAAAAAAATAAAACAGGTTAAAGTGGAAAACACTTTATGAGTATTTCATATCACCTAAAACTGAATAAAAAATTACCTAGACCCATAAATTCCACTCCAAAGTTAATGTGTTCACCAAAAGGTATGTGCCAGTCAAAATTAGGAAATAAAATAAACCTAGGAATGACCATAAGATCCCTAAGTTGGAAATGTTCAGCAGTAGAATTAATAAACTGTGATATACTATACAATGGAATACGATGAAGCAATGCAAATGAATGAAGCACCATTCATATGACAATATTGATCATTTTCACAAATATAATGTGGAATGAAAAAAGACAAAAAGGAATACATAGCGGATGATTTCACTTATATCAATTACTAAGCAAAATATTTTTCTGTGCTGATAGAAGTCAGGCTGCAGTCATCCTTGGAGAAGGGTAATGACTAGAGAGGAACACAACAGGGGCTTCTAGGAAACTGGTATTGTTCTGTTTCTTAATCTGCATGCTGGTTACATGTGTTTATGTTAAGAATTTAATGCTAAACATTAAAGGAATACGAAAATATTCTGTAACTAAGCAATTAGGAGGAAAAAAGAAAGAAAGTGCACATGAAAATCACTCAAAGAAAGCAAGAAATGAGACCAAAATAAACAAACAAATGGCATACTAAACAAAACCAAAGAGATGCTAAAAATCAGTTTAAATACTTTTAATAATCATATTAAATCTAATATAAATCGTTTTCTAATAAAATGCCAAAAACATTTTAATGGATTAAAAATAACAACTATATGTGTAAGAGAAATAAGTTTAAAAAAAGACAAAAATTAAACTTAAGTATATGATAGGAAAATACTAAAGCTGTGTCAAAATAATGTCAGCCAAGATAGAATTAAGGGGTGAACTTGAGTAGGGATTTAAAAAATAAAAACAGTGCATTTTGATAAAAAGAAAAATTCACAGGAATATAACACTCAATAATTCGTAGGCAACTTTGAGAATAGATAAAGAAAAGCACTGAATCACAGGAAGTAGTAGACAAGCTCATAATTGTGTTGAGATATTTCAATACACTGCTATCAGAAATTGAAAGTTCAAATAGGCAAAAGTTTTAAAGAAGGATATCGAAGATTTGAAAAATCGTGTCAAGATCTTGATTAATATCACTGTAGCAAAAAGATAAATATTTCCCTTTAAACACATAACAACGGGGGAAGGTCTCATTTAGTTTCAAAGAATTATTTGATAGCAAATGGCATTATCTCATCACACAATGATCAAATTAGTATCAGCAATAAAAATACAATAAAAATAAAAATGTGTTTAAAAACGAAGAAACTTAATCCTAAATATCTAATGGATTAAAGAGGAGCTCATAATGGAAAGTAAGAAATAGACTTAAAAGACAATGAGAATGCATTTAATAACCTGTGGAAGACATCTAAGTCAATAATAAATGTGAAAATTATATACATTCAGTGACTTAAAATTGAGAAAAATAGAAAAATGTTACTTAGGTGCTTTTCTCTATAAACTAGGTAAATGACAGAGGAAACCTGGAAAAAGTAGAAGACAAAAAAAATAGAGTAGAGAAGAGATTGATAGAAAAAATAGAAAGATGGAGTCTTTAAAGCTGGTTCTTTAAAATAGTTTGTTTACTAAAAGAAACGAAAGCTTTTAAAACAGTGAATCCTTTTTTAAAAAAATGGTAAGGCAATATTTAATGGAAAATAAGAATCAATCTACAATTAGATTGTAGCATAAAACTACATTTTTGTAGCATAAAACACTATTTTTGAGAATGCTATGAAAAAATAAGCAAATATATTTTAAAATTTAAATGAACTGGGCAATTTTCCAAATTTCCAAATTCCAAACTCCAATTTCCAAAATTGACTTAAGTAAAGTAGAAACTCTGAATAAGCTGGACAACATTCAAGAAACTGATTTGGTAGTAGTCAGATATTATCTCTTTGTACCATTCCTTCTGGCAAAAGATGATTGGCTTAGTATTTTTTTCCATGCAAATTCTGCCAAATGTTCAAGGAAAAAAATATTCCCATTTTCACAGTTTATTTCAAGACTAAATAAAGATGAAAACCTAATGACTAAATTTGTAAGATAATTTTAACATCTGAACCAATTAATAACAATACAAGGAGTGAAATTTATAGCCAATCTCACATATAAACCTATATGCAATATGAATGTCTTAAAAATAAATAATATTTAGGGTGGGCATTGTGGCGCAGTGGCAGAGGTCTCATCTGCCATGCTGGAGACTCAGGTTCGATTTCTAGTGCCTGCCCATGCCAAAATAAATAAATTTAAAAATAATATTTAATCTAATGTAACATTTTAAAAGACATATCATGAAAGATAGGATTATTATTCTTATGAACAGTTACATTCCTTAAAAATCTGCTAGCTCCAGAATTTCCATATAGGAGATTACCATTTTACAAAGGGCTATAAAATGTTTCTTAAAATCTCTTGGCAAAGCAGTTAATATAATATTGAAAAACTATCAATTAATTGTCTATATATAATGGGGGGAGCAGTAGTGGTCATTGATAAGATTATGAAGGGATTGAAGCTCAGCCAAGCACTTCTTGGCATAACAATTTTTTTTTTAAGTCAGTTTATCTTTCTGGGATTGTAACAGCAGTTCTGTGTTTAGATTAAGTAACTTGGAAAAAAAATACACAAAGAGATATGTGCAATAGTGATGAAAACCATAGTGTTTCTCTGGAACCAAATCACTGTATAGCTGCATAGTGGAAAAAGAAGTAGATAACCATTTGCCACAAAACAGTGTATCAATAATAAAAAAATAGGTTCTTGCTTTTGAGAACATAATAAAATAAAAAAGAACATCAATGTTATACATGAAAAAGACCTACATGAAAGTTATTTTGCTAGGAACTGAACAAGCTTTGATTTGAGAATCACATATACTCTTCTATTATAGGAGATACAGAGAAACAAGAGTGGTCTTAGGGAAAAAACTGTAACAAATGTACCAAACCAATGCAATAATAATAGGGTGGTATATGGGAATCCTGTATTTTATGCATGATTGGTCTATAAATGCACAACTTTTCTAATAGAGACCAAAAGAAAAAAGGAAAGGAAAACAAAAAAAGGAATTGGAACCAGCAAAGTTCATTTCAACTCTGTAGTTCTGAACTCATTTTTTCTCATATCCATATCTCATTTATCATGAAATTCTCATGAACTTTAATACACGTTTTTAACTAAATTGCTCAAATAGGTCATCATTGTTTTAAAAATACTTTAAAAATACTTCAAATATTTTTGTTAATCCTCTTGTTTCAACAATGAACAACAACAAAACAATGAAACAAATTTTGGAAGAAAGAGAATTACTTGTTTCTCTCTAATGAAGTATAGCTTGAAGTGAAAAAAGGCATAGACTGGTTATTCAAATAGCAGCACTTACCATCTGAAGATTTAATGCCTGGGGAATATCTTTCCACTTACTTTTCTATAGCTTCCCTTTTCATATCTTAAGTGTTGGCTTTAGCAGATAAAGTAGCACCTGTTGTTGATTATGGGTATTTCGACTTGGAAAATCAGATATAAATCTCTGAGAAGAATCCTTGTGTTCTCTCCGTTATTATGAGTCAGCAATCTCATTATGGGACACTCAGGAACTGATATTTATTTCTAACCTTGTAGATAATGTAGTTACATGGCTGTTTAGTCTTTTAAGGAAATATGAAGACTCCTGAGATTACGTTTCCATGCTTTATAAATCATACATTAGTGATCTTAAGATGTGAGAGGACTCCTTTTCAAATTCTATAACTTGAACCAGCAGATGATAGTTAATGTCAATTTACTGTTATTTGTTTTATAAAAGTGATAAAATATTAAATGATCTAATGCTTAGATATGTCTAAGACAATGTGAGTCAATGTAAGTATTTAGGGAAGATTCAGAGGAATATTTGAAATTATGGTAATTGTCTTACAATATAAGATAGTATTTCTTTTTTATTGAATTTGAAAATTAACTGTATGCCTTTCCTCTAGAATAGGGCTTCTCAAAATTTAATGAGATACAAATCATATGAGGATCTTTCTAAAATGCAGATTCTGATTCAGTAAGTCTGGGGTGGGGCTGAGAGTCTGATTGTCAAACAAGCAGTCAACAGATGCTAAGGGTGCTGGATCAGGGACTACAGATTGGTAGCAGGGATGGAGAGTAAAGGGTTTCAATCTGGTAGCATGGATGAGCCTCAAGGGTTGTACTATATGAAATTGTCTACAGCGTGTACATGTGGTAAACATATGTTTATTTGTGTGTGCATTTTCAGGGCACAGTACCTATAAGTTTTATTACAGTCTTAAAATTATGTGTGAACTACCATTCTGAAATATTGATTAGTATTTCCTAGGCGTATTTCCTCTAATGCTAGTTCCATGAGCTAACCACTGAAAAAGGTGGTCAAATAGATTTGGGAAACTATATACTCTCTCATTGAGCTATTTAAATGAATACAAATGTGTTAAAAACTTGGAGTTATTATACCTAATTAACTTTCTTTAACCTAAGCTTTAGCAATGGAATTCTTTCAAGTTTTATTAAACAATAATCTATGAACAATGAAATGAAGATTTTGGTTGAAATTACACAAAGGTTAGCATTTGGATCTCTGATTTCCCTTCTGTCACTTCTTTGTCCTTATTCTGGTTGAGTCACATTTGTTCGGATGATATATCCAATACTTTTCAGTATCCCCTGGACTTCTCACTTCTAATGATGTTTTTTTGTTTTGTTTTTCACATCATTGTAGCCATTCCCACGGAGATCATCAATATTTTTGACTATTCCAAAATCTCTAAAGATCCCACTCTCTTATCATCACCTACAATTTTCCCAATCATATATTCTAAAACCCTTCATGCCAAATTAACTTTTTATCCCAATGGAGACTTCTAATGCCTGCTTTTCACCCTTAATGCCTTTATTTCCTACTCTACCCAGCTTAGTCCTCATGACCTATCACTATAAATACTCCTTTGCCTGCTTTTCACCCCTACTGCCTTTATTTCCTACTCTACCCAGCTTAGTCCGCATGACCTATCATTATAAATACTCCTTTGCCCATATCATAACTCTTTTAGCTCTTTCTCCCTTTGATATACTTACATAGGATAAACTTAAGTCTACTAAGTCATAAATACTCCTTTGTTACATGCCTGCTTCTGAGCAACTGAATGTGCCCAGTAAAAACTATACAACCTATGTCTTACTTCTGATTTAGACCTCAAATCTTATGGACTTTCAGCACTATCAATTAGTACTATTACATTTTTCAAGTAAATTCACTTTCTCCATGATTATTTCATACCTCTTTTTCTCTCCTAAAACCTCCAAAACTCCCTTTTCGCTTCACTTTTATTGATGACCTCAGTTCTTATTTCAATAATAGAAACAATCAGAAAATAACTTTAGCATTGTCCTATGACTTAGCAAACCTATATGTACCACTGCTCTCCCTCTTTGTCCTGTGGACAGATTATCCATCTGCAGATATAAAGCCAGCACTTCTACTTGCACCCATGGATTCTGTATCTCCTTTACTCTCCAAGGACTTCATACCTAGAATTATCTCTTTTCTTGCCTGCTTTTTCATTTTTTGTCCTTTACTGGGTTAGTACATTATATAAATATGATATAATAATTTCCACATTAAAAAAATAAAGCAACAACAGAAACAATCTTCTCCCTTAACCATGAGTTTGACTCCAGTTTCTATCACATTTCCCACAAAACTCATTGAAAAAGTTGACTGTTTGATACCCACCCATTTGCTCCTCAGTCCACCAGTCCAAGTAGGCTTTCCTTCCTACTAAAATCTGCTAAATCTACTTTTTCCAGGGTTCTTGCATACTCCATGTTTTCAAGATGAATTAACATTTTTTTTCCTCAGCCTAATGGAGTTTTCACCAGCATTTGACAGTCTCAGCCAATCCCATCTGCTTAAACTACTCCCTTCCCTTTGCCTCTTAGACACCATGATTTTCTGGATTTCCTCTAAACAGAGATCCATTCATTCTCAATATTTTTTCCTGGTACTTCATCCATTATGTGCTGTCTATATGTTAAGCGCCTCAATGTTCACACTTTTGTATATCAACACTCCCTCTTTTCTGGTTTGAGACAGAGTCATAGTTTTTAATTGTTAATGGTTCCCAAAATTTTAAAGTTAGTTCCAAACTTTCTTACTAGCTAGGGACCTGTATATCTAACTTATTATTTGACAGCTATGCTTAGATATTTTATAGGCATCTCAAAATTAACATAACTAAAGAGTTCCTGATTTCTCCTTCTTCTTAAGACTACTACTCTCCAGATCTTATTCATTTCACTTCCATTCACTCTTTAAGACCAAGAGACCAGTAGGTAACAAAAGGAGTAACCATACTGGTAAAGAGAATTGATTGTAATCAACAGAAGGAGGTAGAACTATGCTATGCAATGGATTCAGAGAATATGTTTTAAAATTGCCCTACTAGGCAAGCAGAGGAGCTAGCCAAGGGTTGGGGAAAATAAAATGAATAGCAGTAGAGAAAATCAGGAGTTTTGGTAGCGGCCACAGGCTCTGTTACATCAGTGGAGGCTATAATTCATCTCACTTACTCTTTGCTTGTAAGTTATGTGGGAAACGTCACTCTAACCATGTGTTCTAGTTTGTTAGCTGCTGGAATACAATATACCAGGAATGGAATGGCTTTTTAAAAGGGGAATTTAATAAGTTGCTAGTTTACAGTACTAAGGCCAAGAAAATGTCCAATTAAAGCAAGTCTATAGAAATGTCCAATCTAAGGCCACGTTTCAGTGCTGGAACCACATTATGGAATTGCAGGTGTTCAAGATAAGGGTCTGGGGCCAAGGCTCAGAATTCTTGTTCATTAGGACTAGGATCTTCCAGCAGAGTGGGGCTAGTATACTTTGATTTGGTACTGAGTTACAAGAATAACTGAACAAGGGCTCCTTGGATTTCTCTAGGGCTAGGCTTTAGTAAGTCCTTAAAGTGAATTGCCACTATGGGAGGGAAGAGTGTGGTCATCTCTGTAGAAAAAAAAGTGTTTTATGACAAGCAGGCAGGTCTGGGATCTTGACTCCACCAGAAGATGATTATATTCACCAAGTTTTTCTCAAAGCCAAGACTTAACATTTTATCTTTTTAATCTGATTCTTTAGGTAGTGCTATCCTAAATGTAAGTTACTTGCTTATAAAACTTTCATCAATAGTCTTACTACAGCACTTTGTAATTAGGGCATTAATTTTAGAAAGTCTTTTAAAAATGCATTATCTGTAAGCATAGACTACTTAATCAGAATAGTAGAGAGCAAGCCAGGTCACTGAAGAAATGGAAAATAGCTTTTAGAGAAAGAGACCTATCATATGAAAGTATGAGGCATTCAGTGCTTCCTGAGTATAGAGGTTTCCAAGGGTTAAACTAATGCTATTCAGACACCCTAAAAGGGCTTATTTAGGGGACCTAAAGAGCAAGAGAAGGTTCCTGATTATAACTTTCTAATTTTGTATGATTAGACTCTGGGTTTTAGATGTTACATTTTTAAGTTAGTGTGACCTAATCATTGCAATTAAAAAAAAAAAAAGAAAAAGAAAACTATCTTCAGACCTGTTTTGCTATTTCATACTTAAGCCAAATGTATCTTCAATGAATCCAGTTAGAAGATCGTAATCTATTATATGGTTATGGCTTCCATGAAATCAAAGTATATCTGTTGACATGTAGATTTCCCAAATCAAATTCCACAATTTCAAATATATTTCATATCTATTTTACTGCACCAGTGTGTTTGACTATACATATTTAATGCGATTATATTATCTATTTTTCCCCCATAGGGACTACTGAACCAAGAAATAACCATGTTCATTCTTTGCCCTTTTACATATCTCTTGTGATTAAGAAATTCTGTGTAGAATTCAGATTAAAGAAGATGAGTTAAGATGAGGTGAAAATTCAGGAAACAAAACAGGTGGCCTAAAATTATGAAGTAAAGTTATGGCATCATGAGTTCTCAAATCCAGAAAATTTCCATTTGATCCCTTCTCATTACTCAGACTTTCCCAGGGACTTCCCATTAGAAGCCACCCTCATTACTCATGATTCTAGAGATAAGTTAACTATTTGATATGTAAGAGAAAACTAGAATACCCAGAAAATATCAATATAAGTAAACTGGATGCAACTGTAATTGGGCTGATGGGATGACTCCAAAGATTCCATAGCTCCATTTAGAATAATGTGACCATTAGCAAAAGAGAAATGTCAATGAATTCTGAGGTTCTTTCATATAGGGGTCATTTAGGGGGTCTCCATTTAGGGGTCAGGAATCATTGGACAGTGTTTATTCTGCAGTGTTAAGAGAATGAGATATGTATGCTTATAGCCTGCTCAGTATTAGGTAAGGAGTAGCAGGAAGAACTCTTTAATTGAAAATATATTTTCCGTGAATTATGCATTCATTTTTTAGCTGGGTTGCCACACTGTTTTAAAATGATCAGTGTATTCATTGGACATCAGCATTATAGTCATTCACATGTTAGTTTGAATTTCTTTGATCCAAACATTGATTGCCAAGGCATTTTTCACTACAGAGTAAGAATATTATTGAAAGAATAAGTGGGAAGTAGGAGGAATACTTATAACAGACCTAGGAAGGGTACTTCAGATTTGGGGTTTGAAAGAAGGAATATTAGAAAGTGGGATAAAGATACAAGGATATTGAAAAGAACCAAGGGTATTGAAGAGAATCTTTGTCCATTTTTAAATTCTTCCTTAACCCTCTGTACCAATGAAAATGATTTGAATGCTCCCCTATTGTGAGGGGTGGACTTTCTATTTTATAACTGAAAGATGAAACATAATTTATTGGGCAAAAGAGATGGTTGAGTGAACTATAAATTTTCATTTGTGGGAGAAAAAAGTCCACCATTTGAAAAATAAAAAATGCATACAGAATGGAGTTAAAGAATAATTTTGAAACTTAGAAAGGAAATGCAGATAATGAGTGAAAACATTTTTGAATATATAAAAGTTTCTAGAGTGCTTTTTTTAGATTCAAATGAATATATGCCTGATATTGAAGTCACAGTTAATTAAGGAACTAAGAGAGAGAAAAAATATTCAGATATTAGGAATGATTTTAAAAGCAGCAATGTCCACAGAATATAATTATTTTCATCATCACTAAGAATTGTAAGTAAACTATGGTATATTATATATAATTAGGTTCATCTACTTGACATGTGCATCATCTGCTTTAAAAGTGGAAGGGTTAAGAAGGAGAAAATGCCACTAAATATGTATTTAGATGAAGTTTGGGTAGTGTTAAAAGTACATAATAAAAATGAAGAATTGACTCAGATATTCCTTTCCTATTTTCATTGTTTTAGGCACAGATGTTAAAATTCCCTGTCTGGTCAGAATACATGTACTTTTAAAGAAAGCATTTTGCTAAAAATAATTGGGTATTTTCAACTATTACATTAATCTGTTATCTGGTATTTGATACTCTTGGAAAGTAGGACCATAGGCATTTGTTAATATCAGAGGGGGCCCTCTAAGGAGAAAATTTCTAACTGTTTAACAAAACAGAACACTTTAATAAGATCTAGATACATAAAATCCTTTGAAAGAAAATTTTATTCAGAAAGCTTTTAAAGCTTTAGGCAAAACATAGCAACACAATCTACTTTTGCTATGAGAAGGATATATGATCATTTTAATGGATCGTCATGTGAAGCTTATCTACATTGCTATTCATAGTGTTGTGATAATACCAAGGTAGCAGCATCAAATGTTTTAGAGCAAAAGTTGTTGAGTAGGACTTTCAGGATTCATTCCTAGTTCTATAGCACATTATCTCTATCTGAACCTTGGGAAGGTTACTTGATTACTGTTTGTCTCTGTTTCCTTGATCCAAATGAAGATAACAATAGTAATTTTTCTTTGTATTCTATAGAAGATTAAAAGACATAACACACGAACAATACTTTGTATGTACAAGTGCTCAATATTAAGCTATTTATTAAAACTGCAATGACTTTTCTTCATACAATTTCAGAATTAAAGCACTGGAAAAGGATACAGTAAGCACACTAGCATAAATTTTGATTTTTTTTTCCTGAAAAATTGGAAACCCAAACAAAGCTTCTGTAACAAGTAAATTGCAGGAATAGTGGACAGGAAAAGACCTTTGAATGGATATAAAAATCCTATAGTGTTTTGTATTTCATTCCTGTTCCCTATGGTGATGAAAAGAAGAGTACCTGGAACTGAAGAAAAGGAAAGAACAATAGGTCTCAATTATCATTTCCCCATCACATCAACACATCGCGATTTCTGCACATTCTGAATGGTAATTCTAAGTCTGAAAGCTGTGTATTGTTGAAAAACATTGCTCTAAATGATTCTCTTGTATCTTCACATTGTTTCCTATTGAAATTAGCAGCCATCAAATGGTATCCTTTTCTTGATCTTCATGACAGGTTAGTGGTTAGATAAATCTCTTCTTCCACTGTATATTAAAAAAGCAGAGTCAAATGTATACTTAGACAATCAAGCCTGTCTGAAAAGATGTTATTTTCAATATGTAGCAATGACCAGCACAGCATCATGGGAAGTATAGCTGGGAGAGAAATATGTGAGAATCCCAAATACTGGTATTCTGACCAAGAGAGTAGAGATGGAACAAATTATAAAACAAGGAGGCTTAGTTTGAAGTCTGTTTAAGGGACAGGTTTCCATAACATTGCAAGCCAATGCAGCAGAAGACAGAAACATAGGACATGTAAACCAAGTACAGGGTAATACACTGCACAAATGTGGAATGCAGAGAAAGAATAGTAAATGCAGATAGTAGAGTTATCAAGAAAAAGATATTTATGGGGATATG
>PVIY010040716.1:0-22165 GCA_004026745.1 Myrmecophaga tridactyla | reverse complement strand
GAACATATGGAATAAAAATAAATAATAGGGGGGACAAATGTTAAAATAAATTTAGTTTGAAATGCTAGTGATAAATGAAAGCAAGGGGTAAGGGGTATGGTATGTATAATCTTTTTTTCTCTATTATCGTTTTATTTCTTTTTCTGATGTCTTTTTATTTCTTTTTCTAAATCGATGCAAATGTTCTAAGAAATGATGAGTATGCAACTATGTGATAATATTAAGAATTACTGATTGTATATGTAGAACGGAATGATATCTTAATGTTCTTTTGTTAAGTTTTTTAGTTAACAAAAAAGTTTATAAAAAAAAAAAAGAGTATGAGGCAACAACTTTTTGGCCAACCATTAAAAAATACTAGAAGGCGGGCAACGGTGGCTCAGCACGCAGAATTCTCACCTGCCACGCCGGAGACCCAGGTTCAATTCCTGGAGCCTGACCAAGCCAAAAAAAAAAAAAAGTACTAGAACAGCCACATGGAAATGGCTTCCATTACAGTGTTGTGAAGAATCCCAGAAACAAAACTTTTTAGAAAAGATCTGTTTTTTCAAGCCAATATCAAATTTATTTGCAGAATCATTCCCTCTGGGAGGAAATTCTTTGTCAGTAACAGTGAGAAATCACAAAGATCCTAAACCAATAATTGAATAGTTTGCAGTTTTCAAAGAAAATAGGATACAGGTTTCTGGGACCAGAATGGGTATAGGGAACGTGGAGTCTGTATTTGAAGCTGTTATGTACCTGTCATGGTCGGGTTCATGTGTCAACTTGGCCAAGTGGTGGTACCTGTTTGTCTGGTTGGGCAAGTGCTGGCCTGTCTGTTGCAATGAGGACATTTCATAGAATTAGATCATGATCACGTCAGCTGCATCCACAGCTGATTCCATTTGTAATCAGCCAAAGGGGAGTGTCTTCTGCAATGTGTGATGCATAATCTAATCACAGGAAGCCTCTTAAGGAGGATTCAGAAGAGACAGGTTCTTCCTGTTTTCAGCTGGTGAGCATCTCCTGTGGAGTTTGTCCAGACCCTCCATTGGAGTCGTTGGCTTCACAGCCTGCCCTGCGGATTTTGGACTCTGCGTTCCCGCGGTCACGTGAGACACTTTTATAAATTTTATATTTGCTAGTGTTCCCTGCTGATTCTGTTTCTCCAGAGAACACTAACTAATACAGTGCCCTAGACAAGTCAATGTTCTTTCAGTCCCTTCCTGTGGGTGCAGAGTTGTTGTAGGCAGGAATTTTTGGTTAGTTATTTCAGCTGCAATGTGATCCAGCCCTTTCAAGGTGAGCCTTGATCATTTTATTGGACTCCTCTATGAGAAGATGGAATACATGTAGAAGAAGAGAGATGAAATTCTGAGGTGCTCAGAGGAAATCCCAGAGGATCAGAGAGACAAGAATACACCCACATAGGCTGAGAGAGGAATCCACAGAAGCCAGAAGTTGAAAGCAGCAAAATCTGAGAGGAATGACCGGCAGATGCCAGCTTTATGCCTTCCCACATGACAGAGATGCCCCAGCTGCCAGCAGTCTTTCTTCAGAGATGGTGGCATCCTGTAGATGCCTTAATTTGAACATTTTCACAGCCTTAGATCTATAAATTTGTAAGTTAATAATCCTCATGATAAAGGCCAACCCATTTCTGGTATATTGCATTCCGGCAATTTTAGCAAACATAAATAGGGATTTGATGCTCACCTGGTACAGAATTTCTATTTGGGGTGATTGAAAAATTTGGGTAATGGATGATGGTGATGATAGCACAATATTGTGAATGTAATTAACACCACTGAATTACATATTTGAATGTGGTTAAAAGGGGAAATGTATACATTCCAAGAATAAAATTTTTAAAAAGCAGCAACATACTACAATATAAAACAGGGAACGCTAATGTAAGCTATGTGCTATAGTTAATAGTACAATGATAAAAATATTGTCTCATAAATTATAACAAAGTTATCACAGTAATGCAAGCTCCCAGTAATAACGAACACTGTGTGAGGAGGGGGAGAATATAAGAGAATTCTATATTTTTGCATGATTTCTCTGTAAAGCAACAACTGCTCTAATTTAAAAAAAAAAGACCTTTTAAAAAGAACAAAAAATTCACTTGAAAAATGTGAAAATTTTCTCCCAAGGTGCAGTTCTGCTTTCCCCAGGAGGTACTTAGACAGACTGTTGGCGTGGGTGCTGGAACACTAAATAGTCAAGCTGGCTTTGAATTCTCAAGTTGCCCACGAACATATTTGTTTTCTCAGAGTCTATTTAGCCCAGCAGGAGATGTTATGGTACCACTGCGAGCCAAGCTGCTACCAAGCCATGCGGGGTGTTTGCCACTACTGGCTTAATTACTTCAGTTGTGCCTATGGCTGAGCATTTACTGTGTTGAAGAACCCATGACATATGAAACATTTTATGGTTGAACCTACATTTTAATCCTTTTTTTGCCAGCAAGGGAACTATGTAAAGACATAGTAGATGAGAGAAAAAGAGAAATAGATTCACTTCAAAGGAAAACATCACCTACCATAAGGTGAAATGTGTAAATATATATACATATAATATATAGACATCATCTAATTACTTAAGACTGCCTCTTAATGGCATGCAGCAAAGACAGTGAACTGTCTCCCAGTAATCATTCATTCCTTTTCCTATTAGAAGTAAAAGCGTGCTGTTTTTCCCCATCGCCCCTCACCTGGCCAGTTTTAAGATGGGACAAGGAAATCTGCCTGGAGAGTAAATTATCCAAACTCCCTGGTACCTAAAACTAGCTACATGACTAAGCTCTGGCAAACGATATGCAAATGGAATTGATATGTGCGACTTTCGGTATCCTCATATAATGGAAATTACTTGTCCCCACTTCCTCTTTCCCATTCCTGTGGGTTAGAACACGATTGTGGTCTCAGCAAGTGAGCTTTTTCATTTGGAGTGAAGAAGGAAAATGTCCCAGGGAATGATAAAGCAAAAGGAGAGATCAGTATATTTGTACATCTGTGGAAATCTATATACATGCACATAACAGGATATGAATGTCTATTGTTTCAAATTGTTGCATTGTATACCAAAAAAAGAAATAAAAATGTGGGCTTTTTTATGAAAAAGACTAGGTTATTTTGTCTCTACTTAGAGGTTTTTCTTAATAAATAAATATTCTATTAATGCATTGATTAAAAAATCTTATATAATCACTATTTCCTCATGTACTGCTTTCAAAATATTGCCTGTTACATATGCCTTATGTTCATATATTATCTCCTGACAAATCCTGATTTTTGTCTTTTCTAAATTCATGTCCAAATTTAAAATACTATAATTATTAGGATGTCTTTTTATGCGCAAGTTATCTTTTGCTTTTCTGAAATGGCTACCGATAAAATGAAGGTTTGCTCCATCTTACTCTTAAAAGGTTGGTGGCAGAGGAAGGGGGGATGGATGGGGAGTGGTGAGAGAAGAAACAGCAGTAATCAGGTTTGTTTCATATTCTCTAAATTTTAATGGATTAAAGACTATTGAGACAACTCTTTTTCTATGATATTCACAAGTTGATGTATATACTTTTTAGTGTAAAGGAAACAGTCTCATATTTAAGCATGAAGACTGTGTGGTACTTAGATTCAGTTGTCAACTTGGCCAGGTGAAAGCACCTAGTTCTGTTGCTGTGGACATAAGCCAATGGTACGTGAACCTCATCTGTTGCTCATTACATCTGCAGTGGGCTAGGAGGCGTGTCTGCTGCAATGAATGACATTTGACTTAATTGACTGGTGCTTAAATGAGGGAGCGCAAGGTAGCACAGCCCAAGCAGCTCGGCATACCTCATTTCAGCACTCGCAGCTCAGTCCAGGCCTTTGGAGATGCAGAAAGGAATCACCCTGGGGAAAGTTGTTGGAATCCACATGCCTGGATAGAAGGCCAGCAGAGATTGCCCTGTGCCTTCCCATGTAAGAAAGAACCTCAGTTGAAAGTTAGCTGCCTTTCCTCTGAAGAACTAACAAAATAAATCCCTTTTTGTTAGAAGCCAATCCGTCTCTGGTGTGCTGCATTCCAGCAGCTAGCAAACTAGAACAGACTGGTTCAGTAACTGTCTACAAATACCTACTCCAAGAATCCAGGTTTAATCATCAGACTATCATAATTCACTTAATGGGATAAATTAAAGGCTCTGGACATACATTAAAGCTCTCATGGTTCCTTTCTTATTCACATATAACTTTCACTAACAACCCAACCCCTTACCTGACGAATGCAAATCCCTCTATTTATCCTCTAGTAGAAAATTATCTATTCCTTACACAGAACTTTCGGAAACTCCAATGCATAACCCTGATTTGATTTTGTTCATTAATAGGTCATTGTTTCAGTGTGAATGTGTTGTGGACCCCAGAAAAGCTGTGTCCTTTAATCCTCATTCAATATTGTTGGATTGTATCTTTTTAATGTTTCCATGGAGATACGGCATAGCCAATTGTAGGTGGTAACTTCTGATTAGATGGTTTCTAGGGAGATGTCTCCACCCATTCATGGTGGGGCTGCTTACTGGAGACCTTTAAGAGGGGACCATTGTAGAAAAAGCTCAGAGCCACCAGAGCCAGAGCTCACACAGCCAGAGACCATTGATGAAGAAGGAAACCACCCCCAAGGTTGCTTCATGAAACAAGAAGCCTGAAGAGAAAGCTAGAAAACTTCGCCATGTGCCCTTCCAACTGAGAGAGAAACCCTGAGCTTCGTTGGCCTTTCTTAAGTGAAGGTATCCTGTTGTTGGTACCTTAATTTGGACATTTTCATAGCCTTGCCTTAATCTGGACATTTTCATAACCTTAGAATTGTAAACTTGCAACTTAATAAATCCCCTTTTTAAAAGCCATTCTGTTTCTGGTATATCACACTCTGGCAGCTTGCAAACCAGAACAGTCATATTGAAAAACTTAAACTGGAAATTGTCCAGCAGGCAATGTTACTACAGAATTAAATTCATTTTTGGAATACTATCTCCTAAGAGTTAAAACAATTCAGATGACTGGGTTAATTGCCTTCAACTGGGCTTGCTAGGTAAAAAAACAAAAGAAAACAAAAAGCAATTATTCAGATAAACAATACACATGCTCTAGAGTACTTTGGCCATTTTTTGTTTGTTTACAGAAGTAATTGAGGATTTTTTTTTTTCTTTGCTCTGGTAAGCTACACTTTGTTAGGACTATTACTAAAAAGTAATGTTTTGTAGTTTTTGGTGTACAATTCCTATAGATCCTTGGTTAGGTTTATTCTTAGATCTTTGATTATTTTAGTTGTTTTTGTAAACGGGATTTTTTTCTTGATTTCTCCTATTTGTGCATTGCTTGTGCACAGACATACTATTGACTTTGAGATGCTAATCTTGTATTTTGCTGAATTCATTTATTATTCCTAGGATCATTGTTAAGGAATTTTTCAGGATTTTCTGTATATAAAACCATGTCATCTGAAAGTATAAAAGATTTTACTTCTTCCTTTCCAATTTGTATACCTTTTACTTCATCTTTCCTGGCAAGAACTTCCAGTGCAATGTTGAACAACAGATTTGATAGTAGACATCCTTGTCTTGTACCTGGTCTTAGAGAGACAATTTTCAGTCTTTCACTATTAAGTAGGATATAGCTGTGAGTTTTCATCCATGCTTTTTATCTTGTTGAGGAAGTTTCTTCTCCTTCTATTCCTAGTGTTCCATATGTTTTATCAAGAAGGGATGCTTAATTTTGTCAAATGCCTATTCTGCATCAGCTGAGAAGATCATGTGCTTTTCTTTTACTTTCATTGTTAATGTTGCATACTACATTAATTGATTATCTTTTATTGAACTACCTTGCATAACAGAAATAAATCCTATTGATCATGATGTATAATTTATTTAATGTGTCATAGGATTTGCCTTGCTGGGAATTTCATTTTTAGGAGTTTTGCATCTATATCCTAAGAAATATTAGCCCGTAATTTTCTGTTCTTTTTTTAGTTTTTTATGATATGGTAAATGGAATTGCATATTTTAAATTTAATTTTCTAACTTTTTATTGTGAGTTTGTGGAAAGACAAGTTATTTTTGTATATTAACCTTGCATTCTGTAACTTTTAAAATTTTTTTAGATATCCCTTAGAGTTTTCTACATAAAAGATCATGTCTTGTTATTTTGAGAGCATTTAAAGTTTTGACAGCTGATCAAATGGTATCTAAGTTAGTGTTTAATACTTAGAATTTAAGAACTTTGCTATCTGAATATGCAGATTTTTCTTTGTCGCCTTAATTTCAAATGGGTTGATGAAACTTACTGTGCAAACACAAGCTTTACAATGATTATATGGATACTTTATTTAAATGTGCCTATGGTTAAGCTAACTAAGATATCCATTGTTGGTGGTTCTAAGTGTAGAGCTTGTTTTCTTAAATAAAAAAAAAATTAACAACAACAGCAAAAAAAGATCATGTCATCTGCAAATAAGGGCAATTATGCCTTTATTTCCTTTTCTTAACCTTGTTGCATGAAGGGATACAAACCAGCTCCAAAGTGCCCTGGGGAGGGGACCAGCAACATTGTCAAGAACTTATTCTGTGACTCCTCAAAGCTAATCTTTCTTGACCTGCCCAGCAAATGTAGCCTTTCAACTTAATATTCCCCACAGCTCTAACAAAGCATAGCATCTTTATGACTCCTCTGCTGCCATCTCTGTCCAGGGTGGGTTGGAACAATAGCCACTCTCAGAGCTGGCCCCCAGTAATCTGAAATTCTTAAATAAAAGCTGTGATAAGTGATCACCCATGCCAAATTTAGGCTTAGGGTAGAGGATTTTGATGTCCCTTTGTTTCACCAGTAAGCTAGCCAGGGGCTGGGCCCCACACAGCCTGTTGCAGGAATGGGAGATAGTCACAGGTAACTGAGGTGCAGAAAGAGAGCAGTTTACTGGTCTTTGCTATAATTTGACATTTTCTTCTTCCTGCTCTTACATGGATGCTGAACAGTGTTCTTCTGGCCTCTGGAATGTCAAAATGGTTGTTCAGACGGTTCCTACTTGTTTAATAGTTGTTTTCATGGGAGGACTGTGTCCTGGAGCTCCCTCCCCCACCATCTTCCCACAGTCCCCCAGCACCACCAATTTTATGCATGTCATTCCTACTTTGTAGACCTAACAAACCAGTTTGACATCTTTATCCAGTGTTGTAATAGATATTCACAAGAGTCCTTGACTTTCTGTTGGCTAGCTGCAAAAGACAATGTGCTATATCAAACAATTCTTGCTGCTCCTATATGGAATAGTCCATTGCAAGGCTAATTTACAAACAAAAACACTTGGCTGTCAAAGAGTACCCATCAATACCATGGAACATATGTTTTTTGTTTATTGATTTCTTTTTTTTTCAGTTATTGTTTGGTCATCTATGCCACTGCCTTGACAATCTATTATAAGTATTAATAATTGTTTTTCTGGCAAATTCCTGTATTTAAGTAGGCTGATGAATTCTGATGAGAGATTTAAAGTCACTCTATCACCATTACCACATTAGATGATTCCTAACCTATCTTATGATAGGAGAGACTAATGTTAGTTCAATTACAGAAAACATTACCTAGAGAACTGTCTTATCTACAAATTCTCAACGATGTCCTGCAGTCTGACTTTAGTCTTTCTTTGGCCAAAAGAAGTACTGAGAAAGAAAAGAAGCCTTAACTGCTGTCAGTTGAGCGGCAACCCAGTTGCAGCCAAGTAGGGCATGGTATTTTGATGAACTTAATCAATTTCGTACCCTAGAGTATTAGAAGAGGGCTCTCTACTTTTATGAAGGAACAAGACAAAATTAAGACCATTCCATAATTGATAATGCTTGACAAAATATAACAACAGCAACGCCATGTAACCACAAAAAATATTATCAACTATTTACCTATTTAAGTTTTTACAAGTGATTCTGTCTTCTTCTCCAAAGACAACTCTATCCACACTCTGCTCTTATAATCTCTTAGAGAAAAGATATGCAATCAACAAATTGTACCCAGTTAATAGTATGCAATCCAGAATAGATGCACGTTTCCTTCAATGCTCTCCTAAATTTAATCCTATCATGAGTCTCTTTAAATCCTTGTTCACTAAGGTGTCCCAAAGCTTCATATGGTCTGGTGTTTCATCTCTCTTGCTGCAGAAGTTTAAAGCAAAACTAAATTTAAGATCACAGGTATGCTTCTAGTGGTCTTTGGCTTTTGACATAGGTTGGGTACTGTTCTAGGCACAGGAACCTGAGGCAGAGATGTTAAAGCAATTCCCCTAGATCACACAATCAGTTAGGGCCAGTAACAAAATCTGAATATAGGGAGTTTGGGTCAGAAGGTCTTGCTCTCAAATTTATGCTGTGCTCAAATGATGTGATATGAACCGCGGCCAGGTCTGCACAGTTCTATTCATGCTGCCGCCACTGAAAACACCATGCAAAATAGTTAGACACATTTAATTTAGAAAGAAAAAAGCTGTACAAAATAGATAATATAGTAGCTCTCATGTACCTTTGTTCAAAAGAGTCTAGCCATTTATTTATGGATTTTTGATTATGTATTCTATCCATGAAATTACAACCTATTCTGTGCCTCAGGTCTAAACAGAATGGTAAATGTAAAGAAAATCAGTCATATAAAATATGGATATTCGTTATCTTTCTACTCCCTTACTTTTTTATCTTTGTAGGAATATGTTCTGTGTGGAAGAATTTATATTATAACTCTGTAACAGGAGAGCAGAAATGGTGAAAAAGAAATGAGATTGGCAAAAGTGAATCTGTGTTATGTCAATTCTCTTTTTGTTTTTTTATACAGAATTATTATGGACTCAGGGAAGGTCTCCAAAACTGACAAGTGTTTAATCTTTATTTTTAATGTAAACTTCTCATTCTGTTTCATTGCATTATATTTTATGAATTGTATTTCCTGTAGCTTTTGATAATAGGAAATGATTATATCCTAAGATAAATCTTTCATGCACAGAAAACATAAAATTTGGTGTGCATTCCTTAGGATCAAGCAATTGATTTAAACTGAAAGGTAATTATGAATATTCTATGGAATGCACACTTGCTTTTAAGTATTTTTCATTGAGCAAATTATAGTTCTTCTGCTATATTTTCCAGGCCTACTGACAGGGCAATTAGTGATCTGAACTATCAAATCTGTTTGGCAATAATGGGGCTTAACAATTCTCCTGTTAAAATTGCTTTTCAAGACCCCTCCCCATGCCTGCATTTCCCCCTATCACTTACCCAGTACACTTAATCCTGTTTAAATAGCAACATGCCAAACATATCTGCTAATCAACTGGCTGACATCCCATGGAGATTTCTGCAGTTTTAAGCACTGCATTTCACTGTGTAAAGATTTTTCCCAAATATTGACTTTTAGTTTTCAAGGTTACTGATGATGTGCTCTGGCACATTAATCATTCTAACCACCTTAACAAAGAAGCTCATTAAAAAGACAAATACATTTATCAAGCAAATCATCAAGCAGATTATATACTTCCCACCCATAATGGATTATAGCTGAATAAATGACTTGGGTATTTTATAATTAAATATGCAGAACGCTTAATATTTTAATACTTAGATCCTTCACTGAGGATTGGGGATGGACTGGGTTTTATAGCATATAATTAATATAGCACAGATTAGTTGCAATAATGTGTGTTAAAATAGGAATAGTACTTTGAATATACAAACAACAATCTTTTGATGTCATGAGAAAGCATCAAATACAAGGATATTTAAAGTTTAAATGATTGAGACTTTATCTTAGAATTTTTGTAAAAAGTTTAGCATCAATTTCAGATATCTAAAAAACTAATAGTGCTTGCTTAGAAATAAGGCATTAGGTTTGGCAGACACAGCTAACCAGCCCTTTTCCTTCAAGCTGCACTGCCACTAGAGTGATTAATTTCTTTTGTCCCCTAAATAATGTTTTTGGAGGATGCCTAAGAACATGGTTTATTCTTAGGTTCCAATCTTATCTCCTCCTAAATCTCTCACCAACCTGCCTCATGCAAACCTAAGTTTGGATTGGAATAGTTTGCTCTTCTAATGCCAGGTCTCCAAATTAATGGAACACAGCGGAGCTTGGATTGTGGGCCTCAGGCAGACATGTCTTCCTTACCCATTCCATATCTAGTCATTTCTCTGGTTTTGGTTGCAAAGAGCCTTACTGAAACATGTTGAGAATAGACAACAGGTTCAATTATCCTAAAACATTGCTATCATTGCTGCTCTACTGAATTCCAAGGGAAAATTGGCTACAGATACATGAAATTTTTGTGATTTCTCAGCAAGCCCTGCTGAGTTCAATGACTGCGTAAATCACTGTTCACTGCCTCTTCTCTATCTTCCCACCTACTACACATTTACAGGATTTCTTACAAGAACACATTTATGAGAAAAATTCTGTATCTGTTAAAAGTATTTGTTGCAGTTGGGAAAACTCAACCTAAATTGGCTTAAATAATGTAAAGACTCCAGCAATGAAAATTTCCAAAGAGAGGTAAAATTTCAGGCTTAGTGATGCTGCCTTCTTCTATATGTTCTCTTCATTCTCTGAACAAATTCCTTCATGAGGTTATTTGTTATTCCTGGTTATTCCAGCACAAAACGACCACATGTTTATTCTCAGGGAAAGAAAGGGAGAGGATTACTTTTCAAAACTATGAAGTAAAAATACTGAGCTTTACACCCATTGGACCACCCTGAATCCAACTCTGTGGCCAGTGCTCTCTAGATAATGGCTTATCCTAGAACCAGTCACTGGAGTAAAGAAAATGGAATTGCTATGACAAGCTAGGGGCCATCTGGAGTCAAGTATGGGCTTAATGCCTCCGCACCTCTTGATTGTTACACAATTGGGGAGAGGAAGAGTGAATTTCAGAGGTGAGGAGGGAATCATTACATCTACTACTATCATTCCCAAGAACCCTTAAACCTTGTAAAGTACATTAGCTCTATAACCCACTAAAAATAAAGGATTTTTCCGCATGACACCCTGTTGCAATCCCAAATGAACTTCCCCTTCCCCCGCTAATAATCTCCTTCCTAACCATTTCACTTTGCTTTCGGATCACACTGAGATATATTTTAAATCCAAGATCTATCAATTACTGTTTATATGGAGGATAAACTACTAAATTATCTCATTTTTACTTATTTCAGCTATCAAACAGAAATTAAAATATTTCCTTGACAGGGTGCCAGAAGAAATTAAAAAAAAAATCATTTGTAATGTGCTTAACTCTATGCCTGATTCATAGAAGAAATTCAATTAAAGTCAATTCTCTTCCTTCCCTTTCCATTGTCTACCACAACACATTAAGCCCTTTTGTCTGGCCTTTCAGATACTTTGTGATCTTAAACTTATTTGCTTATCACTTTCATTTGTGAATGTCTTCATTTGACAGGGCTGCTATGACAAATAACACAGAATAGGTTGGTTTAAACAGGAATTTATTGGCTCATATTTTAGAGGCCAGAAGTCCAGCTTTAGAACAGCAACAGGTCATATTTCAGATTTGGTAGCATTCTGGTGATGCTTCAATCTCTACCCCCATCCTATGAAAATCTGTTTCTTTTTTATTCTCCTCTGGTTTCTACAAACCTTCTCAGTCATTCAGGTATCTGTCTAGAAATTATAACACTCTGGTCATTTGGATTAAGGCCCACTTTGATTTATTTTGGCTTCATCCAAATAAGACCTTCAAAAGTCTTACTTTTTATGGCAAACATGATTCAGTCAACCACAGTTTGCCTTTTAGACCCCCCAAAAATAGCCTCTTCCCACATGCAATATGCATTTACCCCATCTGGACATGCCAAAAACCTTAAACAATTTCAGTCACAACTCTAAACCATAATCCCATCAAAATCAGTTATGGGTGTGTTCATACTGGGGTTGAATTACTCTCAGTCTGTGGTCCTGTCAAACCTAGAAAACATTATCTGCTTCCAAAATGCAATGGTTGGACAGACATAGGATAGCCATTCCCACTCCAGAAGGGAAAAATTGCAAAGAAAACCAGGGTCATGGGTCCCAAGCAAGTCTAAAACCTGGCAGGGAAAACTCTATTAAATTCCAAGGTCTGGGAATCATCTGTGGTTCTATGCCTTTTCCTCCAGTCCAGCTGGGGTAGCAGTCTCACCTTTTCTAAGTGCCACAGCAGTGACCATGCTTCCCCCAAATACTCCAGCGCATAGGGCCCACTTTCTCTGAGCACCCGGCTGATGACCATGTTTTCTCAATGCTAGAGTGAGATTCATAACCACTCTAAGTACCATAGTGCAATGCTCACTCTCTAAAAATACCATGATGGTGGCCCTTCTGTCTTGGGCAAAGAGATATCTTCTGTCACAATCTGCCACTATCTGCTGCAAGGTTTCTGCCCTTGAAGTCATTCTTCCTTCATTCTCTCCCATCTCTATCCCTCTCAGTCTAGGCTGGCAGTGTTTCTGATCATTCAAATTCTCAAAAACTTTGTCAGTTTTCCAAGCAATTCAAGGGAGTCCAAGCCATTAGTCAAAGAAATGTTCCTCAAATCATTCCTGGATTAATTGCATTTCCAATCCTGACTTCGAGATGGGTGGCTGGACCCTCAGTAACATGCCTAATATCCTTAGCAAACTGCAGTTCAACTACAGCCTCTCTGAAGTTCTGTTAGATGGGGATTCATGTCCTAGTTAGCTTAGGGAAGGCCTTGTTACAACTGCTTCTGGCCCTAGATTGAAAGCATACTATCTGGATAGGCTGAGGATTTTGCAAATAATCAATTTCTGGATCCTTTGTACTTAAGAGTTTAATTCTCAGTTTACTTGTTTCCTTTTACATTTTACCCTAAATTGCAAGGAGAAACCAGGCTGCACCTTCCACACAACTTGGAAATTTCCTCAGCTAAATATCCAAGTTCTTTGTTTCCAAGTTCCACTTTCAATCCAACAATAGGATATAATTCAGTCAAGTCTCTGCTCCATTATAACAAGGATCGTTCTCCAGTTTCCAATGACACATTGATTATTTCCTTCTAAGGCTTCATTGGAGGTAACTTTAACATCCATATTTCTATCAACAGTGTCTTCAAGCCAATCAAGTGCCTCACAATTCCTCAAGCCACTACACATTCCAAGCCATTTCCATATATTTTGCATATTTGTTAATAGTGCCAGATTTTCCCGTTCAAACCTGTTTTAGAGTGCCAGGGCTGCTTTTACAAATACCACAAATTGGTTGACTTTAACAACAGGGTTTTATCATCTTACAATTTTTAGAGGATAGAGTTGAACACGAAGGTTTAGCCAATGCATGCTTTCTCCTGGAGTCTGTGGAATTCTGGTGCTGGCTTGCCAGCAATTCATGGATTCCCTGGCTTGTAGATGCAGTTCTCCCTCTGGCACATGATAATCTGTCTCTCCTCTGACTTCTTCTGACTACATCCGAATTTCTTCTGCTCATAAGGACTTCATGCAAATTGGATTAAGGCCCACATTCAACTAGCTGAACTACACTTTCACTAAAAACTTCTTCAAAGATTCTATTTATAAATGTGTTCACATCCACAGGACTGGGGGTTAGGACAGAAACATACTTTATAGGGGTCATGATTCAATCTCCAATGATGACTCAGCAGAATTTCTCACCTGCCCTCCAGTGTATGTCATGTACTTTCCTAATCCTTTGTCCATTCTGCCTTTGTTGACTGGAAAGTCCTTTGTCTATCCTCATCCCACTGGCCCTCTACACAAGCTTTACTACAGGTAACAAGCCCTATCTAAAGCTTTCCTCTCTGCACTACCTGCTGTTAGAAGACTAGGCTCTTCTCTCAGATGCTAATCCACGTCTACTGAGGAAGAAAAACCATCAGTCAGTGGTTGACCTACAGCCTGGACTGTACTTCACTCCTGGCTCATCCTCTTATTTGTTGTGTGATTTATGCAATCCCGTGTTTCTTTGATTTAGTCTGCTGAAAATAATAGGAGTGAGAGTACCTATTCTATGGGTTGGTGTCAACATTAGAAGAGGTACTCTAGGCTTTAGATGGTAACTAATACCTAGAATTAGTTACTGAAATTATCATTATGCACCAGATACTATACTCAGCACTAGGAAGCAAATCCTCTAACTGCATTTATATGGACAATCAGGCAAAAAGTTTTAAACAACAGTTTAATTTTGAATCACTTCATTATAACTTATATGAAAAAAATCATTGAGGATATTTTAACCTTATAAAGAAGCACTGCTAGATTTATCACTGTTTATAAATTCTTCTTAAATGCTTTTCAAAATTATATGGGCGTGGATGAGAGATTTCTTTTCCATCACTTTTCAGATATCACCAAATAAATGAACACATCCAGAAGAGCAAATTATGGAGATAAATTCAGCTGGCTTACTGAAATAAAGAACATCAACAAAATTACATCATTCTCCATAGGAATTAGTGTCTACTGTTCAATAAGTTGAGACTCTTAGAGGGCCAACCTCCAAAATATTGCCTCTCTTCATAGTCCTGGTTCTGAACAAGCTGGGAAATAAAAAGGAGCCATAGATGGAAAACTAACACATCGCTTTTATTACTCCAGGTTGGAGGACCTGATCTAAAATACTATTAGCTAACTGGGGTTGATTTTTTTTTTTTTTTTTTTTTTTGGTATGGGCAGGCACTGGATTTGAACCCAGGTCTGCAGCATGGCAGGTGAGAATTCTATCTGCTGAACTACCGTGGCCCTGGTTGACTTTTTTGAGGGTAAAATTAGGCAGAGTTCACCTACCCTTTCCTGAGACTTCATAAAGACATCACAGAAGAAAGGCAGGCTTCTCCTAGAGAGACCAGAGTCCATCCACAAAGAAGTAAAGCAGAATCTTTATTCCCCTACTGCTTCGGGAACCTATGAAGAGCAAGGCTGCCACTGAAAAACAGGCTTACCTCCCAGAAGGGGCAGAGCTCTTTGAGGATAGGCCTGTTCCCAGGAGAACTAAGGGAAAAGCAGCAGCTACATGCCCAGTTCTTGCTGATAAGTTCCCGGCCAGGTTTTCCACCTCCCTTTGGGTGCCCTGGACCATGTTTAGAGAAACCTCCCTTTATGTAAAGCTGAGAGTTTACATAAACCATGGTGTTCCCCTTTAATGCAACCCTATCTGAGAATATGGTCAAACAGTTTCAACAGAATTCACACGTGAGATGCAATTCTCAGAGCTGGTTAACACAAAAGTTTAAAAATAGTTTTATTTTGACAAAGAACTTATTTGCCTTAAAGTATGGGATATTGGGACCGATTATCTTAATTTTTATTTCTTTTTATTCTAACTTTTATAATTTTTTAAATTTTATAAACACAGCTTATTTGTAATTGACTGACTTTTGTTCTATTGTATTTATATTTCAAGTTCCCATTTATGATTAATTTTACTAATTTTCCACTTGTTTTAGCAATATAAAGTTTTCTTTAGAATTATTTAAATACAAGAATGAGTTAACTTGAGTTTACTTATTAATTGAATTATTTACAGGCTATATATGGATATATTAAAAATTGCAGATCAGGATCTAGAAAACTGCAACTATGGAAATGATGTAAAGGACAAAAATGGTCCATATTTCAATGTGTGAAGCATCATAATCTCCCACAGTCATCGACTAGGAGAGACGAAATCCAAATCCGTGCTGGTGTAACTGTGATCACTGATATTCTTCTTTGAAAGCACTTCTGACTTATGGGTGTCCTGATACTATACAAACAGGGCGCAGATTTTGAAAGTCTTACATATGTGGTCTCGGCCACCTCTTGTCATCAGATTCCGCATTTTGCTAGAGTAACGCTTTCAAATTGATGAGCATTCCTGGGAAAGCTTCACTGCCAGGTTGTGGCAGATGTTATCACAGCTGCTCTCAAGTTTTAGAGTACAGTTCTGTGATTCAGCCCCATTCAATGGAAAGAAGCATTCAAAGTAGAAAGTGCCACAGTTTTGGCTGCAATAGACCTTTCAGTGATGGAACCTGTAAATGGTTCCAAAAGACCACAAAGCCTGGCTGGCGGACATCCAATCATCATCTCCTCACCACTATCGTGCCAGGTGGGAGAAGAGGGAGAAGTAAATGTGCCAATTGCTACTCTTTGGGTTATAATACATCTCATTCTACAATGAATATTTTTGATATTTTTTCTCTAAAACCTCCTTAGCTAATAATAAATTAATTAATTAATAATAAATAAATTCAATAATAAATCAGAGAATATTAAGACTAACGGGAAAGATAATATATAAGTAAAAGGCCATATACCATCTTTGATAGATGCAGGAGAAAGATTACTGACTTAGATCTATAAGGGGAATGGGAGATAACCGGGCAAAGTTTTCTGCAAAGATAAATTGGACTTTATTCTAAAGATGGTGGGAAACCACTGAAGATTTCAAACATGGGAGAAGATCTCACATGGCTTTAAAAAAAAAAGGTATGGGATGAGGTATCTCTAAGAACTGTTACCTGAGAGGCAGTACTTCCTGTGATGTTCAGTATTAACACAGACTTAATTTAGAACATTCGAAGGAATATTCAAACCAAATCCAAGATTGGGGGTTTAAGAATCACTGGGATCAGTAGCAGGATCCTTGAAAAGTTAATGACAAGAACATTTCTTGTTCCAGCTGGCAACTTTGAACTCTGCAGCTCCCAGAAACTCGACCCAACACTGTGCCCAGTCAGAATATCCTGTGATTCCTTTTATTCTTTAAGCCCTGGACTGCGGCTGAGAATATCATGGCTCGCAGTTGTGAGATAGGATATAATGGTGACACCATTCTAGATCAAGACCAGCCCAAATCTGGAAAAGACAATATTTCATGGGTAGCCTTCTTCCCTCTCTTCCTCTAATCTGCCTTCTCCCTTAACCCCTTTACAACTCTTTTCACAACCATCATCTGGAGCCACTGCATGACTCACAGGTATGCAGCTAGTTCAGCCTCACAGGGCCTTACACTTAGCAGGCAGTGCCTTATTGGGTTTTAAATCTTTGTAGTCACTGTCTTGAAATTCTTAATAATTTCATCTTTGAATTTGTCTTTTGTTAAGTGAAGCCTAGTGGGAAAAGGGAGTATGTACCTGGGGTTTAGCAGCTTGGCTCAAGTGGAATCCCCATTCCTGCTGCCTTTTGCTCTCAGGACGAATTCTCAGCAACCTCTTCCCCTGACTTCTGCTCAGGGACCACTGTGACCCTTTGTCTCCAGAGGGGGCCTGGTCCTAGGCACAGGGAGGACTGGGATCAGACAGTGCGCCCTACTCCATGCACCAAGTCGCAGGGAGGGTCCCGGACGCCTGTGAAGGTACACACATGCCCTGGTCGGGTCTCGGTGCCTGGGCGAGTGTAGTGTTAAACAACAATTTTAAAAATACCATCACAATTCAAGAGAGAAACCACAGAAGAAAGGAAAATGTGTTTTGTTTTTTTTTCTGCTTTTCTGAACAAGGCATTCTGCATTTTCCTTTTCTGCTAAGATGGGATTCACAAATTATGTAGACAGTTCTACTTAGAGCTCAGTAGAGGCCACCCTCTTGGAATGGGCCGGGAGCGGTTCATCTGATAGGACGCCCACCTCCCTTCTTGTCTCCTGGGATTCTGGCAGGATGCTTTTTTAAATCTGTCTTGATCTGGCATGCCTTTTGTATTTTATGCTTTCAGTTTAGGAACATTGGTGTATAGTACAGGCCTCCAAGAATTACTTTCTGAAAAAACTATACTTTAAGGGCCATTAATATCAAGGATAGGCAGGCCTTTGTAGGGAAATTCCACACAGGGGAAGCTGATGAGTTGTGACTGACAAACCTGCATAGTAGACAATTGCTAAAATAGATTTTCTCTAAAAGAAGCTCTAAATTAAGGTGAATATACATAAAAATTGTGGTTTTCCTTTGCCCACCCAATCCTCCTCTGAACAACTGCATCTGTATTATTTTTTTCACTGAAAGGTCAAATAATTCTCTTATTACACAACAATTCGCAAGCTTGAATTCAAAGATACTGTTCAAGTCTAATTAAATTTTGAAGACTAGAGATTTTTCAAGTTATTAATTGTGTTTATAAAGTATTTGTAGAAATATTTTAGAGATAAAATTAAAGAAATTATCCACAAGAGGAAGAGAGAGAGACACAATTGGAATCAAAGCTATAAATAAAAATTAATTGCAATTTTTATAAGCAGGCCAGTTGTTAGAATAACAAAAAATACTTGAAAGTGTTTTATCAGTTGACTGATTTTGTGTGAAAGAAATCACTATTGAGGAAATGCAGTGAAGTATCTCCAGATATGAAATTCAGAAATGGAAATGAGTTCTACCCTGTAAGCTGAATCAATTGAATCATTAAAAAGATTGTACTGATGTGGTCTAGACATAGTGATATGAGAAAAAAAATAGACTTAATTTGAAAATGGTGCTGTATATAAATGAGGACGCCTTGACTGTAAACAGGATGGTTTAAATTTTTCTGTCGTTCATAAGAGGAAAAATATGTCCTGTTTTAAATAAATAAATTCAATTAAATCAACTTTATATTGATGCAAAATTCTATCAGTTTCTTTTGACTTTTAAACAATTACATATATTAAAGATAATTTGCTTGAAATATGTAGTGATGATTGTTTCTGACATTTTGCACACAAATGCCATATTTATATTTTATGAATAATGAACTTAGGCAGGTCCACTGTGTGACCATAAAAATCAGAAACTCAGAATTTTTTCATTTTGTTTTTCAATGTGTTAAAAAGAAAACTGTGCTTCATGCAGCACTTGTGGTTCCCAGGAGGATTCAAGGGTGTCCTGAACTCCATCTGGGACATGCTCTAATAAAGTTACAAAATCATATGTTGTCCTCAGTACAGGTGTGCTCAGCTTCTGGGATCAGCACAGATGGAAAATGGCAGAATCAGCACATGGTACATTCTTCCAGATTTAAATCCCCAGTGAGCACACTGCCAAGGTGCGTTTGGGTTTCAACTTTCATGGTCAGTCTCAGAAAGATACATTTTCTCTGTTTTGCATTGTATTATTGTCTCCCTTAGCAGTCATGTAATTCAATGAAAAGTATTGCATACATTAATATAAACTATGTAATTATTTTAACTTATAATTATTGTATTGAAATAATCCCTATTGAATCCCTATTAGATCCCAGGTACTGCAAGGTACTGGGTCTACAAGAAAGACACTGCCCTTTGGACAAAAACATGCAGCTAGCACATATAAAATAAACAATTGCAAGTACGCTGCGTAAAAGGAAGAGGCAGAGATGGTACTGAAAAAACAGAAAACAGTGGGGGAGGATTCCCCTGTCCTTAGCAAAGCAGAGGTTTCAGTAGAAAGACTATTTTCAAAGGGAAAAAAATGCCAATATGAATGATAATATATAAGTCCAAATTTGGATTATAAGAGAAAAGTTATGTCATGATAAAACTACAGCAATTACGGACTGACAGGTAAAGTTTCAAATGATCTTTTAGTAAATAATAGGCAGTTCTAATTTAAACCATATCTATTCTTTCAAGATTCAAATTCAAGTTAATTACACATATATTTGCTAAATAATAATAATAGTAATTTTGCCAGGCATTAGGAGAATAATAAAGAAGCACATGACATGGCTACACTATAATGATAAGAGACTTAGGAATGTCGGGTATTAATATAGTGGAGAAATGACTTTAAAATCTGAGTGTTTTGAGATTTTTTTCCCCTCAATCTTGCTTATTTAAACTAAGGTAGTTTATTAAACAAGAAAACAAAGCTGTGCTTTTCTGCATGAGAGTAGTTGTGTTGGCTCATAAAATATGGGTTATTTAAACATCTCATTTACTTCTCTAACAATGCAGACTTTGCCAAGTAACTCTATTTAGTAAATGAAGTGATTACTTTTATAGGGCTGAACAATTTTCCCTATATTAAGCAATACCTCAGACAAAAGAAGATCGTTATTTCTACCCCAAAGCATTAGCATGCAGCCAAAAATGACCTTAACTGGCTTAATTTAACAACTGGCATGATTATAAACAAAAGTTAATTCTGATATTCATTTTATTTTTTAATTAGATTTGATTTTATTAAAATTTCCTTTAGGCATATCCCTACTAGTAAAGAATAAATTGCAAATCATATATTCCATTTGGAATACTTCTTACCCACTAGCAAAATGTCAATACATCAAAATTAAAACTTCAAAACTGCATTAACAGCATCTTTGAGGTCAGGTATTCTAATTCCAATTGTGTCTGAGTGGAAACCACATTATGACATCAGTATGTGTGGACAATATAATTATTTTCACAACCTTTTATAGAATGGGGAAAAAAAGGAATTAACTCTGGTGTAAGGGTTTAGCTAGAAAATAGTGTGTTTATGTATTTCATCTCAATATCACTGAATTTAATGATCTCACTTTAGCATTAGTTTTAACTTGCAAAATCAGAAATAAAATGTAGATATTTAAAAGCTTTAACACATTAATAAAATAAAAAATATATATTGGATTTAAGGAATTTTCCTCTCTTGCAATAGACAGCTCCTCGCAATAGACTAGCTCCCTCAAGCTATGATTTAATAGGTGAAGAGAGCTGGAAGAAATTGTAGAGATCAGTGAATCCAATAGAATTCATTTCAAAGAAAATGAGAAGCATAATAGTGAAATAACATGTAATTCTCAATTTCATCTTCTTTTTCTCCATATTGCATTCTCTTACATATTTTTCTCAGTATTTGGGCTTAACCTGTTAGAAAATTTTGATTTTTGTGAATTCTGTTAGTTCTGTTCATGACTCCTCTCCATCAAGGGCAGGAATTCGCATCTGTTTTGTTCTGGTGTATACCTTGGCTCATTCTCCTTTGTGTAGCTAAGGAAGTTTCAAAGCAGTTAGGTGGATCTTGGATGTTAGGAACACATGGTGGCAGACTAAGACACAAAAACTGTTGTGCAATCTAATATAAAAAAATCCATCATGATTTTGGTGCACGTGATTAATTGCAGGTCATGTTGCTTTTAGGGATATGATTCTATTTCTTTATTATGACTGACAGAAACTACAAATTGAACCACTAAGGTACGATTTCCCTTCTTACTTTGAGCACAGCATCCCTGGACTTACCAGGGCATATGGCTGATTAGCTAGAGACTGCAGTTGCCAGTCTCCCATACAGCAAGGCATGCCAGTGTAATTAGGGTTTACCCAATAGGATCTGAGTGCATGAGGTGCCTGCAGTCTGGGTCACAAACATTTAAAAGGAAGCAACTTGTGTTTTACCTCCTCGTTTTGTCTCACCACTGACTGAAATGTGGACATGGTGAAGGTGAACTTATTCTGAACATGTAGAAAAAAGACCACACATTGAATGATGATAGGATAACAAAACTAAGGGAATCAGGGTTCTTGGATAACCTCATGGAGTACAGCCACCCTCCCCTGGCCTGCCTACCAGCTCAGCCTTTTAAGTGAAAGCAGAATGCATTTTCAATCTTCTTTAAGCCACCATTTATTGTTTTCTAAGAAAGGTCTCCAACATCTAATGCCAATACCCTACAGATTAGATAAGAATGAATATTCTGTCTCAGAGTTTCTTCTGTATCCTTGAGAGAAGTGTTGTATATATGTTGGTATTTTCACAAGATTATGAAATTAATAATTGCAATACAATATGAGCAAGTATTTGGGAAATTCTATAGGACTTTAAGGAGAAAATCGTTAAACTCGTTACCTGGCAAGGATGTAAAGAAAGGCTTCAAAAAGCAGATTTCGGGTTTGCTTTTTCTTGAGAAGACATTTCCTTGTTTCTTGCCTTGTGACTTACTTCTGATTTCTCTAGATCCTTTAATGTATGCTATCTTCATTATTAGATATTGAATTACAAGATGCTATGAAATATTGATTTTTGGTCGTCAACACCTCAGATAAAACATGGAAAATAAAGAACCCCAGCCTCAGTTACTTTCATATGTTGGGATTTAATTGGTTTGAGCTCAGAAGCTGGAACACATTTGAAATGATGAAATGCTTTCTTGCTATAATCTTTCCTAATTTAACATTCCATCACTTACTTTTTCCGTTTTGGAGACCTCAGTATTGGAAGGTAAGTACTTGTG